>OY979707.1:51852464-51996838 GCA_963855925.1 Inga laurina | reverse complement strand
GATACTTGAATATTATCTATGAAATAGTAAATGTCAATGTGAAGCAAGTACATTTATTATTCAATTGTATACGTTTCATAAGCCTGCCAAAAAAATCTAGTTAAATATTAATTATAAATTGGTCAAAAAGTAAAAAGCCACTTAATTTTTAATTGTGTTGGCAACATTTGGTTTTCCTCTTCAAGTTCACTATATATTTATGTTGTATATTGTTCCTCTTTATTCATGTATTAGAATTCTACTAGATCTTATTGTTGGAATTTTAACATTAATATTTCAAAAAGACAAAGTCACATATCACATAAGATCAAGGAAATTTTAGTATATACCACTCCCTCCCTCTAGTCCTTTTCATAAGTTTTTTCTCAATTGCCTAAAAGAAACCGAACGTTAAAATTAGTTAAAAATAATAAATATATTAAACATGTCATATCTTTTTCTCATATGTCTCTATTTATGAAAAGAGCATATGAGAAAGAATGAGTAACAAATGATTGAATAAATAGACAATAAGTGATTCATTAATATAAAAATATATATTTAATAGGAGTAGAAAAGGAAAAAGTGGTTTAAATTTTGAGACACAAGAAACAAGTTGCTTGTATTAAGGATCAGCCTCAAGAGAGAGAAAGTTACTATAAATAGGACCGAAAGAAGTAAGATGTAAAATTGAGCTAATAAAGGGGTGAAAAAGAGAAGTATTTAAAACTAACCATTGACGCATTTATGCATTTTGATTACTTGGTTTTATTCTCTTCATTAACCACATTTAATTGCCATAAACCACCGTGAACATTTAGAAATTGTCATTTAATAATCATCAAGCCACCTTTAATCAACATTATGGCTCATCAACAGTCATGTTACTTTCCCTACTTATAAAAGACAAAACGTGGTTTGTAGTCAGTGTACGCGGAGCTCTATCTCGGGACCTCCCTCTCCTCTCCTCTTAAGTTATACTACTATTAGGGCCCGTTTGCTACACGAAAAATGAGGCTATAGGGAAAAGGAAAATCAGGATTTTCTATCATGGTGGGCACATTTGGTTGCCAAATTTCCTGGCAACCTTTTTTTAGTGGCAACTTATTTTCCTTTATACATGGAAAGGGAAGATAGTTTCACCTTTCGAGCATATCTCAACAACTTGAGAGAATTTGGACTCAATCAATAACAAGGCTACCAACAAAGAACAAAGAGGCTAGGAAGCTTGTAACTATGATGTAATCGGATTTAGGTCACAATTATAGATGATAGAGGAGTATGACCCACCATTGATGGTGGAAGTGGACGGAGTAGGTGTTGGTTGGGCGTTAGTGAAGATGGTGATAAAAAGTTGTTGGGTATCAAAGATCCAAACAAAGAGACTAGAAAGGTTTGGAAGAATTGGGGCAGAAGTGAGAGAAACTCAGGAAATTTCTACTAATAAATCATCATGTCAACAACTTTTGATTTTCTTCTTCAAGTTAACTACATATTCATATTGGGTGTCTCTTCCTTTTTATTCAGGTGTTTAAAATTCTACTAGAACTTATTGTTGGAATTTTAATGTCAATATTTCAAAAACAATTTTTCATAGGGCTATTAATGGAAGGGGAGATATTGATATGCTTTTAATATATTAGGGGTAAAATTGCACCATAAAATATTTTAAGGTGTTACATGCCTCTAAAAATATGTCATGGAAATGCATGCATCTTAACCCAATGTTAAGTTATTTGGGATTTGAAATGTCAGCGATTAGAATACTATTTTGAAGACAATTTCCTTATGGTGTTACAAAAAATGTTAGATTTAATTTTTTGGAGCACGCATAGTTATTTTTTAATCATTAATCAACTAAAACATATGAGAACATAATCACATTTTGAGCTACAAATAATTATTAATTATCAATTAATAGGAAAACTAAAACAATATCGTGGTTAGTTCAATTGCCATTCTCTTTAGCGGTTATTGTATTTCTATTTGGTGTTGTTGAAAATATTCACTATAAATAAATTGACTTTCAATCGTTATTATATTATTAAAACTATCTCTAAAGCTTTTAGAGACGACATTGATTGTTGCTATTGTAAGTTATTTTTGATAGTGGTATTGAAAACCATCGCCGGAGAAAAGTTTCGGTTAGCCGTCACTTGTGTATAAATAAATGGATTTTTTTGGAGTGGGAGATATGAAATTTTCTTAAAATAAAATAGTGAAATATATATATGCACCTACATACTTCAAATATGATACATCATCCACCCATATATGATTATTCGGAAAACAAAAAAAAAAGCATAAGCTTCTTCCCATTAATAAAAAACTACTTGATTTATGCTTGATAACTTACACCACTTAAAAAAATTAAACTAACAGAATAAACTATTTACAAGAGCAACTAATTAAAAATTTTGAAACAATTGAGATAGTTCTTCATGATTTATTTTAAAATTTACATCATATAATGTGCAATCCGTGCATCGCATTCTGAAAGAAGCTTCGTTTATTTTCGACTCTGACACACTGTGATTATCGATTGTGATTCATTGTAGAATCAGATCTGGGTTGACTAACTGGACCTTGTACTCTTCTTGAAAGTGGGCCTCATTTCTTTTGATTTTGATTACAGTCATGGTGTTTCTTGAAGATGGGCCTCGTTTCTTTATTTTCGGATGATGGACTCTTCGAATAGGAAAGGTGGCTCTGGTACCATGTATGAACTTCATGATACATCAATGAATGGTAATGCGGGGAATCCTGCAGAGATGGAATTGAGAATCCATGAAAGCACCACTGCGTTGCATCTCTCCCACTGTTCGATGAGACTCTGTTCTTGCGATTCCCTTTTGCAGCTAAGATGGAAGAAACGTGGAGAGTCTCAGAATTTCCACAGCGGCGTGTACCGTGAGTGGCGATCTTGATCAAGAAACTTCTCGGAATCACATATAAATCTTCGATCTGCGATTTTAGGAATCCTCTCGCTGCAGGGGAGAAGCTTCTAGTTAATTATTGATTTTTAATAAGGATTAACGATGAACTTTAAAATCCCGCTGTCCGTTGGGAGTATCGAGAGTGTAAAGTAAAACAGAACTTTTCAAAGTTGCGATGACAACAAATCGAGGCTTCAAGGAACCCAGCAACACTTTCGCTCAGTCGTTGCGCGTAGTCTACTCAACCGAACTCATCTCAATCTCCATAGGCGCGCTTTCAATTCTGACTCTTGTACGTTGATACAGATTGGAATCTACCTTTTCGATTATGGAACTTTCTTTTTAATTTTCTGCATTTATGTTTTGATCCAAAACAGTTTCGTTCTAACTGATCCATTGTACGAGTATATCACTGCAATTGTCTCTTCGCTGAATTTTCTAGGTTTTGAGGACGATTGTTGGTGGGATAATCACTGCAATCTAGGGTTTGCTGGAGGTTGCATTTTGAAACGGTGTGAGAAACAGGGGAGAGATGAGTGACAATTTGATGGATAAAGTCAGCGCCTTGGGGGAGCGCTTGAAAATTGGTGGGTCTGAGATGGGTCGAAAGATGAGTGAAGGCATGAGTTCTATGAGCTTCAAGATGAGGGAATTTTTTCAGGTTCCAAGCGAGACTGATAAGGTTGTTGAGGATGCCACCTCTGAGACACTTGATGAGCCTGATTGGGCCATGAATCTTGAGCTTTGCGATTCGATCAATAATGAGCAGGTCAACAGTGTAGAAGTGATTCGTTCAATCAAGAAACGGATCATGGTTAAGAGTCCTGGGGTTCAGGAAATTGTGAAAGGGCCTTCACAGAAGTGGCAGCAGAGAGAGTCCTTGATGATGGTCAAGCTGATTGATGACCCTCAGACTATTGTGAATAACAGGAACAAGGCCTTAGCACTCATTGAGGCATGGAAGGAGTCAACCAGTGAGCTTCGCTATTTGCCTGGATATGAAGAAACGTGCAAGGTATATTAACAGCTTGGGTGCTTTTAAACTTAATTATTTTCATTGTTATGGGAAGAATTATAAAGGAAACGAGGGAGCTTGTAGTTCTGTGAAATTTATTTAAATTTTGTGTAAGCTTTAAACTTATAATTTATAAGCCATTAATTATTACATTTTGTTGAAAATTATGATAAATGCCTTTTGATAAGGTTGCTATTAATCACTTAAACCATGTGTTTTAGTCCCTCAAGGGGTAAAATAGCCAGAATGCTGGAAACGATATAATATGAAATCTTAAGGCTTTATTTTGGTTGCTATTGATTATTGTTCCAAATCCCAATTCATTGAATGAGAAGATTTGGGAAGACTTTTTTTGGCTGAAATGCTAATAATGTCATAGCGAGGGATCTTTTGGTTAATATATGATTTTCAACGGAGTACAATAGTATCGTACGATCTATGTAGCTGATCCCACCTAGTGGGATAAAGACTTTGTTGTTGTTGTTACTAATGATGATTTTGGAATTTTCTTGGATCATAACTCAGCCCTGGGGAGTCCCAGGTTATAGTGCTTAGATTAAATTACCTGTCAGTTTGTTTTTATGCAAGGAATCAATTATTTGAGAACTTTTTATAGAACTTTCATTGATGACCACTTTTCTGGTCCAGAGTTTGAAGTCAAGAGGTATTCGATTCCCTGGTCGTGACAATGAAAGTCTGGCACCTATTTTTACTCCTTGTTCAGTGACTGCTTCAGAGGTTCATGTTGATCAGTCAGAACAGGTTCAGCATGGTATTCCTGTGCAGACCTTCACACCTGAGCAAACAAAGGAGGCTTTCAATGTCACCCTGCTTTCTGCAGGAAGGGTTCGTTTTATCCTGCAAAGTGCCGCTTTCTAATCTACTAGGGGGGTCACGGAATATCTTATAAGGATGGCGTCCTTGGATGTGACTCGAACTAATTGTTTGTTGAGTTTCAACAGGTTGCGACTAACAATCTGTATGGTGTGAGGTGGTGACACCGATATAATTTAGTTATACACAACATATGATATGATTAAGTAACCTATTTAGCTTTCTTAAGTTCTCAAAAAAAGGTTAATTAGGTTTTCTATTTAGAACCGGAGTTCAGAGGTAGTATTTTTTTTGGGTTAAGGTGCGTCAAGCACCCTAAAATATTTTTTATGGGGCATTTCGTACCCTAACATATTTTTTGGTGCACTCTTGTCCCTTATACAATAAAAATGGATCAATTTTACGTTGTTTAACAACCTTCCAAACGTCCCGTGATCTTTTTCTCCAACCAATACTTCTACATCGGGAGGGAGATTTCTATCCGTAGAACTGTAGAAAAAGTTTAGGCCTTTCATACCCACAATATTTCACTCGAACCTTACACTCAAACGGCCCCAAAGGAACTGCAGTTGAAAAGCAGCCAGTGCTGACTTTATTGCTTTGCTCTATATTCTCTCTATAATATCCTCTCTTTTTTATGCTGATTCTGTATCCTACTACCAATTCTTCTTCATTATCAATATCCAAATATGAAAGGCATAGAAATTTTTTGTGCCTCGCAAGCCTCATCAGCCATGTGTTAGTATGAATGAAGCCTCCGAGACCTGAACTGTCATGGTGGCTTTGATGGGCAAAATTGCATCATAAAATATTCAGCACCTTAAAAAATTATTTCAGGATTCTTGATGCACCTCAACCATATTTTTTTTATAACTTTTATGTAGTCCTACCTGATGATAATTTTTATCTCTCTTTGAACTTTAATATGAACAGTTTAGATTTATTTTTTCTTATATATGAATTTGATGGGATTGAGTTTTCGTGATGAGCGCCGAAATCTGAACTGCTTCGATCTAATATGGATAGTCTAGGTAGATTTAATTTTTCTTAAATTTTATTTTAATGAAAGACTTTTTTTAACTGTTGCATTTTTTACGGAATGGTGTTTGATGGTTTTGTTCCGATGTATGAGACAGTGGCCTCTACGGGTCTCTTTGGAGTATTCTAAAGCTATGTCACCAGATATAATATACAAAATTTGAAATAAAAAAATCTCTTAATCGTCATATTAAAAAAAATAAATTTTTTTAATTTAAAACTCATTAATCGTACTTGATCATCATTTCAATTCCTATATATTAATATAGCTGCAGATGTGGTAACAACGGAACAACCTTCGCTCAAAGTTTGTTTCATGCAATATAACTTGCCGGGTTGCACGAATGAGATATGTAAAAGGGAATGTTGGAGGTTATATGGCAACATTTCTAGTGGATTGTGCCCACAGGACAATACCACACTTTGTCTTTGTTCCTTCCCTTGTGCCTAGTCTTTTTCTTCCCTTAATTTCTATCTCCCTCTTTACTTGAGGCGGAAAAATAAATCTAAAATAACTATATATAGTTATGGCAAACATAGTTGTATATGTTTATAATAAGGATATATCCAAGTATCTGATATATATATTTAGATAATTCTTATGAGTTTACAATCATCTTTTTATGATCAATGTTAATGTGTTGCTTTATTTAATTACATTCAAATTTATGTTGATATATTTATAATTTAATTTGAGCTAGCTGAGTTATATATATATATATATATCAGGAGATAAATCAATCCAATTAGTGGTCGGTTATCCTGATCATATCGCTGATTATAATTAGGAATATATATAAAACTCAGCTAGCTCAAATTGAAATTATAAATATATCAACATAAATTTGAACGTAATTAAATAAAGCAACACATTAACATTGATTATAAAAAGAAGATGATTGTAAACTCAAAAATTATCTAAATATATATATCAGATACTTGGATATATCCTTATTATAAATATATACAACTATGTTTGCCATAACTATATATAGTTATTTTAGATTTATTTTTCCGCTTCAAGTAAAGAGGGAGATAGAAATTAAGGGAAGAAAAAGACTAGATACAAGAGAAGGAACAGAGACAAAGTGTGGTATTGCCCGGTGGGTACAATGCACTAGAAATGTTGCCATGTAACCTCCGACATTCCCTTTTACATATCTCATCTGTGCAACCCGGCAAGTTATATGGCATGAAACAAACTTTGAACGAAGGTTGTTCTGTTGTCACCACATCTGCAGCTATATTAATATATAGGAATTGAAATGATGATCAAGTACGATTAATGAGTTTTAAATTAAAAAAAATTTGTTTTTTTAATATGACGATTAAGAGATTTTCTTTATTTCAGGTTTTGTATATTGACATAGCTTTAGAATACTCCCAAGAGACCCATAGAGGCCACTGCCTCATCCATTGGAACAAAACCATCAAACACCATTCCGTCAGGAATGAAACGGTTAAAATAAGTCTTTCATTAAAATAAAAGTTAAGAAAAATTAAATCTACCTAAACTGTCCATATTAGATCAAAGCAGTTTAGATTTCGGCGCTCATCACGAAAACTTAATCCCATCAAATTCATATATAAGAAAAAAATAAATCTAGACTGTTCATATTAAAGTTCAAAGAGAGATAAAAATTATCACCTGGTAGGACTACATAAAAGTTATAAAAAAAAATATGGTTAAGGTGCATCAAGAATCCTGAAATAATTTTTTAAGGTGCTGAATATTTTAAGATGCAATTTTGCCCATCAAAGCCACCATGACAGTTTAGGTCTCGGAGGCTTCATTCATACTAACACATATGGCTGATGAGGCTTGCGAGGCACAGAAGATTTCTATGCCTTTCATATTTGGATATTGACAAAGAAGAAGAATTGGTAGTAAGATACAGAATCAGCATAAAAAAGAGAGGTTATTATAGAGAGACTATAGAACAAAGCAATAAAGTCAGCATTGGTGATAAGTCCTAATTTTAACATGTATTTCCATAGCTTTTTGGAAGATTTTAATGATAATATCATACTTAGAATACATTTATGATGATAAATTGTGATGAATATTGATTATGTGAAATTAACGATTAAAAGAGCTTAATTGATACATTTTATAATTTTTCCTAAGTACTTTAATTGTGGAACAAATGATTGTACATTGGTATGAATTGTTTTGTAGGAAGCTTGGGAGAAATTAGAGTTAGAGTTAAAAATAGGAAAAAGGACTAACATGAAAAATCCAAAAAGTTTGCAAGCAGGCAGAAAAAGGGACCAAAGTGCAAAACACAAAAATTTTCTGGAGTCCAATTACAATTTTGGCCAGTGTCCAAATTTCATCTCCAGCCATCAGATTTCACTGGAATTTGATTCATAAGGTCGACTCTTCATGGAGAAAGAAAATCGATCCATTCCACACTCACTCTCCATCTATTTTCTCTCATCTTCATCATCTTCCACCTCCAACTTCGATTCCATTGTTTTTCTACCATGGCTGGAGCTACACCGAAGCTCAGAGGAGCTGGTTCTTTAACCATGCGTGGTTGATTCCATTCTTCCCTGAAGCTATGATCTATGCCGGAGCTACAGATCTCATTGGGAGCTTCTTCTTCTGTGTTCTTAGCTGGTGTATGCGTTTGTATATTTAGTTTTGGACGTTGATAAGAGGAATTTTATATTTACATTTCTGAAATATAGACAGATTTGTTTGTGACTGTGATAAACGTTGTATTCCTTGATTTCATGCAGGTTTGATTACTCTCGAATATCTGTTTGATATTTGATGGTGATTAGATTGATGAACTCATGGTATGAATCGTTTGATTATATCTTTGGAATTTTCTGTCGCATTGCGTCTGATTCGTTGCATTCTTGGATACGAATATGAATTTGCGCCATATCCTATTTAGCTATGATGGCAGAGTCATTGTTCTAGAGGGAAGGTTTCTTCATCTTATCTAAATAAACTAGAAAAATTATAGAAAGAATAGTTTAGGACTTTAATTCAGCGATTAGATCTTATGAATGCTACCTCTTTACTGTAATAATTCTCTTAAATTGTGGCTCATTAGATTTGCTTGGAACTTTAGTATCCATTAGGCTCCTTAGAGAAGAATGACTTAGGCTAGTTATCACTATACTATAGTTAGCTTAATATTTTTGGTAGGTTTAATGACAAGCTCTACCAAAGTGGCGCCGTTGCCGGGGAGCCTTGCTTGTTGAGGTTCTCTAGCAATCAATTGAGCCGGAAAAAAAGACAGAGAAAAACATAAACTCAAATAAAAATTAGTTGATAGGATTTATGTTTATTATTATTATTTTTTCTCTTCATGGTTTTTAGTAATTATGGCTTGCTTAACTTGTTGATATGAGTAGTTCTGGAATTTCGTTGCTGAATTGTTGATTAAAATTTCTACTCATTGTCTTGCTGAGAATTGATTCATTGCAGCAAACTGGATTTCTAGTATGTGAACTCAATTGAAACAATTATTGCTGAGGTGTTTTGCATGGTTTCTGCTCTGAATCTAATTCACTTTGAACATCATTGAATTAATTGCAAGTGCACTTCAAATTTTTTTGCATATAGCTGATGTAAAAGATATGATTTCACTTGGCTTGAATCAAGATGTTTCAAAAAAACTGCACTTGTTGTTTACTGTGCTAGTTGCTGCAATTCTGTGTGCTACTGTTAAAGATTTGTATTCTGCAGTCTATTATGTTAAAATCTTGTTCATTGAGTTGAGAAGTGCCTTGCTATAATTGGTGTTCAGAACTGGAATCTAATTGGCTTGCGGCTGTTGGAACTCATTTGCTGTTACTTAGCTGCTTTAATTCGTGTGAATTGGTGCATCTTGAGTTATTTTTCTCTACCTAACAGCAATTTTCCTAATTTCTTGGATTTCAAACTGGTTTTCTGGACAGTTCAACTTGTGCGCATGGTTCTGACTTTTTGCTGTGAACAATAATTGAGAACTGAAATTCTGCAATTGATGATTTTGATTTGGGCCGTAATCACATTCATTTAGGTGAATTGCAGCTACTACTTCGTATCAATGGTTGAGCTTCTTAATTTTTGAAATTGAATACTGAACTGGTTTGTGATGCTTGTTGGTGTGAATTGCTGCTGACTGAAAAGCTGTGACTTTACTGCCTGTGATAGTTCGTTTTGCTGGTGGTTTGCTTGATTATTAGATCATTAAAATTGTGCAGAGTTAGTTGCGTCTGGCCTGCTTTGGATTTAGCTAATTCTTGCTATTACAACTTCCTGCTTTGAAAAAAAAAAACAGAAAGCTAGATTGCTGTTTCATATAAAGGAATGTTTGCTCCTTGACTGGTGAGTTTTGCGGTCAGACATTTTGAAACTGTGATATTCAAGTTGTCAAGAATTGGTCAATTTCATCTGCTGCAAATTGGACTGAATTCTTGCTGTATCAACTTGCTAGCTTTGAGCTCTAAAAGACATAAACATGTAACTTTGATGAACCTGCTAAGAACTTGTACCAAGCACTTGATCACTTGTAGAGTATTGTTGCTATTCATAAATCGTGGAGATTTTTGCCAATTGTTCTCAAATTTGGATTTGAATATAATCAACTCTGTGAAAGAAATTGGGTTGTGTAGCAGCAGCACTTTGCCTTTTGCTGAGATATATGCAAATGCATTCGATTGTCATTTTGCTGAATTTTTCTTTTGCATAAAGCTGCTGCATGATGTGAACCTTGGCCATTCATCTATTGACTGCACTCTCAACGATTTGGAACTTGATTGGTATAAGTGAATTGAATTTTCCAAGCTCTACTCCACTGAATTCAGTTGCATATAACTGGTTCTTGTTGAGTGTCCTGCATAATTTTGCTGAGAAAGTTCATTTTTTTTGAAATTGTGGCTGCATTTCTGGCGACTTGTCATTGTGCATTAGCTCATACCCTAATGAGATCGCTATTTGCATTTGATAGAAGTTAGGATAACTGCTGAGACTTGTGTCTGGACTTTGGTAGTAGTGGAGATTGAAGTTTCTGTCAGTTTTGCAGCCATAAATTTCAGTTGCTAAGTGGTACTACTGTGTTCAAGTTGCTAATATTTAGTTCTGATATCTGAATTGAAGTGTGTGGTTAACGAATTGCTTGATGTTTTATGGTCAGATTGCATTTAGATTTCCTGTGTGTGTGGGAACTTTGGTCTGTGAGATAAATTTGGATTTGTAATCACTGTTTTTGGCTTGAGTTGTCACTGTGACTGCACGTCACTTTTTTTTTTTTTTTTTTCTGTGTGAACTCATTGTGGGATCTACTGAGTTTTGATTATGTTCTTGGGTGGTTTGGACTTTTCTGATGAGGTGATTTATTTCACTGCTAACTGAAAGTGATTTGCTATGTGATATGGTGAAATTGCTTTATTAGAGGCTCATAGCAAGTCACCCATAATATTTTAATTGTGTTGTTGAAGTTCTTTCCCTCTGAACTCACATTTTGGTGACTCAATTGACACTGCTCTTTAGAAGCTATTTTTGCTGATATAAGTAATAATCACTGTCTGATTTTGGGTTTGATTATAATAAATCACCTTGAAATCATTTGATGGTGTGAGACCTGTTTAGACACTATTAGTATATATACTCTTGTTTGATGATGGACAGTGATATGTGTGAGCTCATGGCTTTGAGCCACGTGTCTGATCAGAAATTAGAACCGTTGAAAATTTTGAATAGACAAGTGAAGTTATATGGAAATTCAGAGGAATTGGAGAAGGAGTGTATAGAGATTAAGCTATGGTTAAATCACTACTCCAATTACCTCATGTGGATAATGTCACAAGCAACTCAAGTGTTAATTGAGGACCAAGAAGGAGATGATGCAGAATACAAGACTAATATACAAGTGCAAGCCTTAGTAAGTACCTCAGACTCTTTTAAATTCATTAAAAACTCACATACTACTTCTGCTGCACATGAAGTAGGAATTCCAGCTGAAGAATTGAGCTTACCTACTGTACCTGAGAAGTCAGAATGTAGCATGGACCATCCTTTGAAGACTGAATTAATTCAAGATGTCAAACAAAGGTCATTGGCATGTAATTCTCTGCAACAACACATTGTAAACTCTCTGCATGATTCACTTAAGGAAGCTGAACCGTGTTCATTGCTACAAGGGGAAGTGTATGCTACTAGATTGGAGAGTTTCTCTATTGGATTTGCGCAAGAACTTGAGAATTGTCATCAAGTGCAGCTACTACACAAGGATTTACAAGGAGATACCAGTCCTGATTTGTCATTGGAGCTTCTTAGCACTGAATCTGATTCTAACCAGTCACCTTACAGTAAAGACTACCAAGTTTCCAGCTGCACCATGGTGTTGCATGAAGGAGTATGGGGTTCACTTGGATTACAACAATTTCCTTCTTTTAGTCCAGATCCTTTACTCTATGTTCTTAATTCCAATACCATGAGTGTTCATTTTTTCAATTCTTGTGGAAACTTGGTTATTCAATGCTCACTTGCTTACAAAGAAATTCTTTCTTGTGAATTACCTCTAGCTTTAGACATTAATGAGCATGATGTGACTGTGACTAACCTGTCTGAGCATGATAATATGAAGTCTGATTTAATTGAATCTGACTCAATTTCTTTTGCTTCTTTTCTTTTCTCCTTGGATACATGTGAGGGTGTTGAGTGTTGTACTAGTTGCTTGTCACTTGATAGCTATCTTCCTACATCACATGCCTTCTATTTTCCTTTTTCTAGTTCTTGTAGTGACCATATTTGTTCTTTTTTTGGATCTGATAGGCCTGGTTGATAATTTTGCAGGCATTTACGATGAGATTAATGGACAGCAAGCTGAAAATGCATTCATTATTGAGAATTCTTTGCATATGAATGTTACTGATGTGCTTGATTTTACATTTAAGCATTTCATATTTCCACTACATGCTCTGCACCCTATTCACAAATCCTTTCGTCATGTTCTTTCTTGTGACCTTGCACCTGACATAGTGCGATTGTTTGATGTGGAATATGATTCTTTTCAGTTTGCTTGGGATTTTAAAACTGAACATGGTTGTAACATAATCTGAAGTCTTTTGCATAATCATATCCTTGTTCATGAGATGCTTTCTTGTGATTTGACTCTGAATTTAGATACTCTTGAGTATGATGATATTAAGTGCATGATTTTTGTTACACAACGCTACTGCTTGTAGTTCTGCCTGGCAGGAATTTTCATGGGATGATTCTCCACTAAACAATGATGCACCACATATATTGAAGCCATTGCCAATTGATCCCGAACCGCCACCAAAGATGGGCTGCCAACAAACTAAACCTGTTCTGGACAGATTGCTGTTCCTCATATGTGATGAGAATTTTTGCTACAAGAGCTTGAAGAGATTTCGTTACAAGGTTGTCTTTTTCCCTCACTTGCATTTTCTGTTTTGAATTGCTTCATTTCTTTGTGACACTGATTGCTTGAAATAAGTGTGGGGGAGGGACCAAACTAGTAGAAAAGGTAGAAATAAATGTTGAACTCCACTATTTTGGCAGTTTAGTTGGAGGGAAGATGGATTTGGATATGTTTGATGATTTTCTTGTTGGCTGGACACATGCACACAAGTGGTTTCACTTTGCCTTTACTGTGCTATATCTCTTTGTTGCACTTTGATTTGCTATGTTTTCTGATCTCCTTGTCTCATTTGGTTGCATTGAGGACACTGCATCATTTAAGTGTGGGGGAGGCTGTGCTGAATCTATGGTTTATTAATTACTTTGCATGAGATATTTTGGAATTCCAGACAATTTTAAGTGTGATGCACTCTTCTGAAAATTGTAAGAATGATAGACATATGAGTAAATGAGTGTTTGAGGGAATGTGTTAAACCTATTTATCTCAAGGGATACAAACCATGTGAGCTTGGGAAACTGACAGTATTGAGCTTAGTAATATATATGGCTTAGTCATTGTAAGTGAAATCAAGAGAATTAGCCCACATGAAAGGATATTTGAGCTTGTTCGATTCGTTAAATTTTGTGTGCATGCTCTCTAGTTCTATAACTCTCCAGAACTTGTCCTAGCTCTTAGTTGAGGCCAATTTGCACATGAGAGTACATGCATATGATTGAGGCATCCATTTCACATCCCTATGACCCAAACACAAGCCACTTAGATGTTTACCCCTTGCTAACCCAGTTGAGCCCATCAATTTCATTTCCTCTCACCCTGTATAGCTTTAAACAAGTGTGCAGAATTAATTAAGCAATTCCATTTTCTTATATATGAGTATGTCATGGCTGACCTGATTTGAAAAAAAAAATTGATGAAAAAGGAAAAGAAAGAAATGTTCTCAAAAGAAATGGAAGAGCCAAATACAAGAAGGATAGAAAAAGAAAAGAGAAAAAAAAATGATGAGGAACTAGCAAGAAGAAGGCAGCATGAATAAGTGATGAATTGTAATAGAATTGCCTAGATCATATCATGCATACTTGTTTAAATTGTATAAATTTACATTCCATACATCCCAACTTAGCCTCACCAACATTACAACTTTGATAAAGTCCTCTTGATGCATAGAATTTTGTGATTGTATGGTGGAGATTGTAGAGCTTTGACAAGTTTGTGGTAGGGCATAGACTAGAAGAGAGGAGTGAAATGAAATACCCTATAGTGAGAAGAGAGCTAAACACTTGAACCCATAGTCTCTTGAATTCTCTTTGCAAAGGTTCAATCATATGTAGAGCTAGGTTCATGCTGGGTGGTGGGATTGTTTGCATGGAGAGTTGAACTTGAGATAGTGAAGGGAAATACATAACCAAGAGCATGAATGAATTCATATGGATAGATTTGCTAGAGTGAATAAGAAGGATTGAATACTTGATTTTACCTAGGAGTGCAAAAGGCTAAGTGTGGGGGAATTGATAAGTCCTAATTTTATCATGTATTTTCATAGCTTTTTGGAAGATTTTAATGATAATATCATACTTAGAATGCATTTATGATGATAAATTGTGATGAATATTGATTATATGAAATTAATGATTAAAAGAGCTTAATTGATACATTTTATAATTTTTCCTAAGTACTCTAATTGTAGAACAAATTATTGTACATTGGTATGAGATAGAGAAATAAGGTCAACTTCATGATACTGATACTGTACATATATGTAGGGAAATCTGGTGACAGAGAAGCAAGAAGCAAACTGTAGTGTCAAAGAATAGTGCAGAAGTAGAACTGAGAGCTGTGAACAATAGAACATATGAAGGACTTTGGGTCATCAGGTTACTAAAAGAATTAAGGATTCCATATGAGGGCCCCATGAAAGTTTGGTGTGACAACAAAGTCAGCATTGAGATGACGAGAAACCCTGTTTATCATGATCGAATAAAGCATGTTGAAATAGATAGGCACTTTATTAAAGAGAAAATTGAATCGGGCTTTATGACCTTGTCCTATATACGATCTATAGATCAGATTGCAGATGTAATGACCAAACCACAGGTTAGAGCTAAATTTGAAGGTTTTCGATGCAAGCTAGGAATGATTAACATATATTCTCCAGATTGAGGAGTGTTAGAATATTAGGAAATAAATTAGGATAAAAAATTGGAACATGAATAAGCTCCTAATCTGGTTTCCAT
Source organism: Inga laurina (assembly GCA_963855925.1). NCBI lineage: Eukaryota > Viridiplantae > Streptophyta > Magnoliopsida > Fabales > Fabaceae > Inga > Inga laurina. The sequence continues at coordinate 51,981,414 of OY979707.1, read as the reverse complement.
ATAATATCCTTGAGCATATTGTGTGTGCATACCTATCCCGTGAGGTGAGAGGAGAGGATAAATATATATGGCACCCGTCCACTGATGGGCTCTTTACTGTGAAATCTGCATACCATCTTTTTTTCGGCACACGACCGGAGGCAGATAGCATAGGGAATCAGATTTGGAGATGGAGAATGCCAGAGAAGATCAAATCCTTCATGTGGTTATTTACACAAGAGCGCATACATACAGCGGATCTGAGGAAGAGGAAAGGCCAGAGTGACAATGCAAGCTACCCGTATGGCTGGGGAGGACGAGGATGCTATGCACCTGATGAGAGACTGTTCAAGCACTGCGGAGAGGTGGAAATCAATTATAGCACCTATACATTGGGAAGCATTTTTCACATTACAAGCAGTAGTTTGACTCAAATGGAATCTTAAGCGAGAAGTAGGATCAAACAAAACAAAGAAAATGCCCTGGGCTACCTTGTTTGGATATGTTTGTTGGGATATATAGACAACAAGGTGTAAAATATTATATAATTCTGATGATGTTTGTATTCCTGGTGATGCCTATGATTCTCTTTACAAGGCTTATTGGGATAAAGACTTGATTGACCATTACACCTTTTATGGCGAAAGAACACACCAGACTACTCAGTAACTTCCCTTTGGTCATGTTAAACTAGAGGTTGATAGTTTTTCACTGCAAACAGGAATGAGTGGGTGCGGTGTAGTTATCAAATGTGAGAATGACGGCTGGATTTATGGTTTCAGTTGTAGACTTACATCGGTCCCCCTGCTATTACTGAACTACTAGGAATTTTGAACGATTTGAGTCTATGTTGGGCTAGAGGATTTAGGAATATTGTTGTGTACACTGATTGTATGGCAACCATTGATTTTTGTATTAGGGGTTGTGATGAAACTTACCCATATAGGGACATTATTGGGGACACTAGGTTATTTTTACATCGGGATTGGCAGGTTATTCTATTGCATAGCTCTAGGGATTTTTGGACTTTGGTAGATTACTTAGCTAAATGTCATATGCCTTGGTTGAGTCCTTTTGTATCATTGATCAATCTCCATCGGATCTTCCAAGGGTGGATCTTGACGAAGGAGTTTAAACTCCTGTTTTGCTTTCTGATTGAATAGCAATGATATCCAGTTTTCACTCAAAAAAAATGGTCCAAGCCTTTGTTTAAAATCGCCAGACATGGAGATGTTTGTAGATTGCGTTGTATACAAAGTTCCTAAATCGGCAATAACACCTCGAGCTCAGGTATTATTGACGATTTAGGAACTTTGTGTATACAACGCAATCTACAAACATCTCCATGTCTGGCGATTTTAAACAAAGGCTTGGACCATTTTTTTTGGAGTGAAAACTGGATATCATTGCTATTCAATCAGAAAGCAAAACAGGAGTTTAAACTCCTTCGTCAAGATCCACCCTTGGAAGATCCGATGGAGATTGATCAATGATACAAAAGGACTCAACCAAGGCATATGACATTTAGCTAAGTAATCTACCAAAGTCCAAAAATCCCTAGAGCTATGCAATAGAATAACCTGCCAATCCCGATGTAAAAATAACCTAGTGTCCCCAATAATGTCCCTATATGGGTAAGTTTCATCACAACCCCTAATACAAAAATCAATGGTTGCCATACAATCAGTGTACACAACAATATTCCTAAATCCTCTAGCTCAACATAGACTCAAATCGTTCAAAATTCCTAGTAGTTCAGCAATAGCAGGGGGACCGATGTAAGTCTACAACTGAAACCATAAATCCAGCCGTCATTCTCACATTTGATAACTACACCGCACCCACTCATTCCTGTTTGCAGTGAAGAACTATCAACCTCTAGTTTAACATGGCCAAAGGGAAGTTACTGAGTAGTCTGGTGTGTTCTTTCGCCCAGGTAGCCCAGGGAATTTTCTTTGTTATGTTTGATCCTACTTCTCGCTTAAGATTCCATTTGAGTCAAGCCACTGTTTGTAATGTGAAAAATGCTTCCCAATGTATAGGTGCTATAATTGATTTCCACCTCTCCGCAGTGCTTGAACAGTCTCTTATCAGGTGCATAGCATCCTCGTCCTCCCCACAGCAATACGGGTAGCTTGCATTGTAACTCTGGCCTTTCCTCTGCCTCAGATCAGCTGTATGTATGCGCTCTTGTGTAAATAACCACATGAAGGATTTGATCTTCTCTGGCATTCTCCATCTCCAAATCTGATTCCCTATGCTATCTGCCTCCGGTCGTGTACCGAAAAAAAGATGGTATGCAGATTTCACAGTAAAGAGCCCATCAGTGGATGGGCGCCATATATATTTATCCTCTCCTCTCACTTCACGGGGTAGGTATGCACACACAATATGCTCAAGGATATTATATGGAAACCAGATTAGGAGCTTATTTATGTTCCAATTTTCCGCCATGTCCACATAATCAACCACTTTTTCATTTCTATTGATTAAGCCTTGCTGACCTTGAACTAGGTCTTTAAGAAGACGCTTAAGCTCAAACCAATTCGCAAACCTGAAGGAGGTATCTCGTCTATTGCCAATCTTTTTCTCTAGGCCTTTTCTAAAAACCTTCTATGTTGCAAGAATTGCTTTCCAAGTTATACCTGTATTTCCCTTTGTAGGTAACTCAAGGTTCACTAAATCATCACACCTGTATTTGCTCTTTAACACCTTTACCCAAAGTGCCTCCTTATCCGCGACTAGCTTCCAATAAAGCTTCATTTTGTTGTCTAAGTTTCTTTATCCCCAGGCCTCCTTCCTTCTTGTCACAAGATATTTGATCCCAAGAAACAAGGTGTATCTTCTTTTGAGTTTTTGTATTGTCCAATAAGAATCTACGACTCTGTTTTTCAATATGTTTCAGTAACCCTTTAGGCAACAACATGGTTGAATGTAATATGATAGAATACTAGTCATAACTGATTTGATTAGAGTAGTACGTCCTGCTAAAGTCAAAAACCTTCCCTTCCAATTTGAGAGCTTTTGTCGTGTCTTAGACAAAATCGATGTAAAGGTTGTAGAAGAGGCTCTACAATGGAGCAATGATATACCAAGATATTTCCCTAAGTCACCTATGAGATTCACCCCGATTCTTTTACTAATATCCATAGATCTTGAAAAATGAACATTCTTGGAGAAACAAATCTGTCTTGGAATAGTTCATTCTTTGTCAAAAGGATTCACAGAAAACCTTTATACATCTAGTCATTTCATCTACCTAGCTTGTGGATGCTTCCCTAAAAATTACCAAGTCATCAGCAAAGAAAAGGTGTGAGACAGGCAACCCCTTACACTCAACTTGATTGGCTCCCAAAAATTAAAGCTTAGGATGTTTAGTTTCATTTTGTAGAATTTTACAATTTTCAAACATCATTTGATAATTCAAAACCACCTGACAAACTCACTGCGTCGCAAGAAATTTCACTGGCAGCACTGTTACATTCCAATTTTCAATGTTTAGTTCCTATGATAATGAATATTTACCATTCAATCAATATAACATATAAATCTCTTCCACCAAGCCAGTTCCTTATGCGGCTTATCCATCAGCTATAGACACATTTTACTGTTCATAAGCCGCCTCCTATTTTTTTGGGCTCCGTGACAGCCAAACCTCGATGACAGATGTTGGGCTAAAATTCAAATCAAGATTACATGCCTTTAGGTTGGCACCCAATAAAAAAACACTTTCTCTCTCTTTCCTCTTTATGCACCCTCATTCTTCTTTTTTGACTAGGACCTCTCCTCTCTCTCTGCATCTTCTTCCTCGGTTTCTTCTTTGCGCCCATCCTTCCCGATCTCTCTTTTGCCATAGGTTTAGGGTTTTTCAAAATGCTTCACCTGCTGGACACGAAAGCTCCAGTCCACCATCATTGTCTGTTCTCTCACCTTGGGTCTTTGTTGGCGTCTAATCTCCAGGTTCCTTCCATCGAGTTTCCTATTACTTTTTCTTAATCGGTTTCTCCTCTTGCATACCTATTGGAGAGTTTGTGGTGGTGTCAGCGGCGAAGAAGCAACCACAAGGAAGCTGTGGCTTTTTCTTCCCACCTGCGAGACACCACTGGCCATCTCTGACTTCTTGGTTTGTGAGTTTGGTAGATATATACGTGAGAGATACCATCTCCAACTTCACCCCGCCAACATCTTGGGGCAAACAGGGGACTCAATGCCTAGACACTCCTTCGATCTAATGTCTGTCACTAATTGTTTCGTACTGAGATATGAGGGAGATGGGTTTAATTTCTATGTCATTTTGTGGATTTTACGCTCTTACTGTCAATCCCTACTTTTTTATGGCCTTCTTATGAAATCTTTGGGCTGCGGATATGTGTCTTTTTTCTTCTTGCTTCTCCTCTGTCTGACACTACTCACAGCCATTTCTTATGGATCCAAACTTTGATTTTTGAATTTTGCCTGTACATTAATTTGACCTATTTGTTGACATAATTTGTTTTGGCTTTGTGTGTCTACATTTCCAATTTGTGCTTATATTAATTTGACCTTTTTTTCCAATCATGTTCAGGCCGTTTCCATAAGAAATGATGATTCACATTAACCTCTATTAAGGACATACAATCATATGTTCGGTTAAGAACTATGATTTACAATACAGCATGACGTTGTCTTTCTACAAATAATCTTCTGTTATTAAAAGAAGCATTAATATTATTTTCTCATGCTCTCCTTATTTCACTGATTCATATTGGTTGGTCTGGTGATAATGAATTGAGTCGTGGAACTTCTTAGACCAGTAAATAATAAAACGTTTTAGATGAGTATAATAAATATGGTAGTTGATGATAGATAATAAGATCAGATGATTTGTATGAACCAGCCTACCCAACCTTGCTTTTTAGTTTTAACTGCGTAGAATGTGGCAGCTGCCAAGCTTTGAAAAGGACAAAGAAAAAAAGAGGAGCTAGAAAGACATGAACCAGAGGTTTCCATTAACAAAGGTATGCTTCATTTTTTTTAAGAAATATTTTTGCTCTACACTGACATGTGATTTTTGTGGATATTGCCATATTTCTACTTTTCTTGATATTTTGATTTATCTGGATTTATTGCCATTATGATTTATAAGCTACAATTTGTCTCTTTTTTAGGAAACTTGATTTACTTTGGGCAGCACGTTAGCTGCAACAGAGCATGAGCCATTTGCTAAACCAAAGCATTTTTAAACCAAAATTTCTCATTCAAATTGAGTATAATTCTTATATATGATCGTTCAACAATCAATTTTTTATCCTGTTGCTACAAGAAAATAATAAAGTGAGGTGTAGCATTGAGAGTTGAGAGAGAGAGAAGGCCATGTGCTTAGGTGGTCATAAAAGAGGACAAGCACTGCATTAGTAGTAGGTCTATGCTATGTTTTCTTCATCACATTCTTACAAAGGCTATATTGTGTTTGTATCAGTAGTAGGTCTATGCTATGTTTTCATGAATGAGGAAAATAATTATTTAATTACCTCAAAAGCTATACTAAAGCATTCCACTCAATCATTTGGCATCGCAGGTTCTCTTATGTCACATTGCTCCACGCACTAAAGTAGTTGGCAAGCTGCACATGTCTTGGGATGTGTTGTTGGATTAATAAGTAGGCTTCGTATATGGTTTGGAAGTAATACTTTTAAGCTTGGCAAAAAAAAAAAAAAAAAGAAGTAATACTTTTAAGTAATAGGTAAGCTCATATATGATTTGACTACTAAACATGCCTCAATTATTTATTTATTTATAGCCTCTGTTATTATCAGGAAATTTAGCACGGAACAAAAGCATATGGCCCGAACATTGAAAACGACCTTTCATATATGTTTTTGTTTCCGTCCTTTGTATTATTACTTGAAATATGATTACTTTTCTTTTACTGTTCTGTTTTGATCTTATTCATTCTCATGCACTTTTTTTTTGGTCAAAGTTCTCATGCAATTTCAGCCCTGTCCCCTTTAATTGTAGCCTACAAATCTTTCACTTTAAGTAATACTTTATCAATTCTTTCTTTTTTTTTTTTTGGTAAAACCAAGGTATCCCCCAGCCCGATAGGCCAAGGACTAATCCTCCGCGGATTTGAGCTCCATTTAAGGGTTTTGCCGCTGGCCAATTGGTTGCTGCATACACAAGGCAGGAATCGAACCCCTGACACTTGCTTAAGCGACCTAGTGAGCTAACCACTAGACCAACCAAGCTTGGTTTATCAATTCTTTCTTTTATCAGTCATTCACATCTCTCCCGAGTGCCTCTTGCCCCACTGACTCTTAACATGTCATCATGACTTCCAAATTTTCTAAATGTCACCATTAATTAATAATTAATATAATAATACCAAAGAATATTTACAAACCCAAAATATCTGTTTGCCTTGCCCGTGAGTGATGAGTCTCTCTCTCTCTCTCTCTCTCTCTCTCACTAAAAAAAGTTGGTTCCTATCAACATCATCACTGTCCCAATCCGTGATTAGTGAACTTAAAATGCTATAGAATTAGAAGAAACTTTGATTGATCAGTCAATGGAAAGTGATGTCCAGTTCATAGCTTGGTGGCATCAACTCGCTGTTTCTTTCAAATATAGTGAATGCCTTGGACCTACGAGGACTTAAAAATATATTATCACTTATTTGTCTTCGTGATTCTTCTCTATTTATCTGTGATTATGATGCGACCCTGCATATGATATATATACTTGGGAGATGCCTTCTTCCCTAAAGGAGATAATTGCAGGCATAATATTATATATTTATGCATTTTGTTTGTTTGTTAGGGGAGGTATTTATACAGTTTTGTACCTTATTATTGTCATCCTATATTATATATTACCTCTCTTTTACTGTGCTGCTTCTTTTAATGTGCCTTATTATTGTTTTCTTTTTCTATTCTACCTTTTGCTGCACTCCTCTTCTTCCGCCTTATTATTGTCAACCTTTTCATTATTACTTGCAATATGATTACTTCTCTTTTACTGTGCTTTTTTGTTGTTATTCATTCCCATGCAATTTCATACTAGCCGTGTCCCCTTTACTTGCAGCGTACAAATCTTTGATGCTTACTTTATCTATTCTTTCTTTTATACCTTTTACTCTGCCTAATTTCATTATAAATCAAATACCAACTCTCTTTTACTCAACACATTTTTCACTTTACTATTTTCCATCAGTGACATCTAATGAGCATAATGGCAGAAAAAGCAATCTGATCCGTGTAGCATAATATAGGTACTGTGAACAATGGTTTCTTTTTTGTCTAATGAGCAGAGAACAGAACCTCATGCATGTCACAACTTAAATAAAGTTTACTTGCCTTTTCAATAAACTTAAACATTTGCCGATGATCCAAAACTGAAAATAGACCTTGACAAAGGCAAAGAACTTCTTCATCTCAGGTACATCACCCACATAATGAGAATTGTACAACACCTATGCATGTAAATAATTCTGCATCTAATATGGACTAATCCTATCACTTTATGAGTGTTAGAATATTTGATTTATATGATTCATTACTTTGCTATATATTCTTATTTTGGACATATTATGTTGAAAGGAAGTTTTGAATACCACAAGGGTACTATTTCACATCAATTATTACCCGCTATTTCCGTTTTGGTTGAAATATGGATTATGTGTAGATGATTGAATTTTTATGGGATTTGTCTGCTTTTTAAAAATTCAACTACAGTTGAAAAATATGGATATATTCATCTGATTGGCATTTCTTTAATGTTATAAGTGGTCTGTTGAAGTTCTGATATAATGGTTATAATGTTATAAGTTGTCTCTTTTACTGTACACATTTTTCACTTTAATGTAATGCCTATTTAGTCCATGCTTTCCATTGCTACAGTCTCTTCTGCCTTATTGTTTCCATCCTTTGTATTATTACTTGCAATATGATTACTTTTCTTTTACTGTTCTGTTTTGTTCTTATTCATTCTCATGCAATTTCATACTAGCCATGTCCCCTTTAATTGCAGCCTACACATCTTTCACTTTAAGTAATACTTTATCAATTTTTTCTTTTATCAGTCATCCACATCTCTCCCGAGGGCCTCTTGCCCCACCCACTCTTAACGTACTTTGTTGTGACATGTAAACAAGAACCGAAGGAGAGCATTGATAACAGTACTGGGCACTCGGAGGAACTTGAAACTTTATGACTCATGATGAGAGTGAAGTAGTTCACATCACACACACACACATATAGCCAAATAGCCAATTTAAAGAAGAAGCTTAATTAAGAAGAAAGCTTTGTTCTTTAATGATGAAAAAGGGAAGGCACACAGAGACACATGTGGGGTTGATTAATGGTTATAAAAAAGAAGGCATATGGAGGTTCTTTTTTCCCTTCTTTTTTTTTTTGGGTGGCCATCACAGCCAAAAGAGCATTTTCAATTTTGCTCTTTGCCCGACATGGATATTCAGCTATCCTTTCATGAAAGCTCACAACACACTGTCCTATTTTCGACATGAAATTATTTTTTCTCCACACAAACCTTGGACCCCACACGATTCTTCTTCTTGAATCTAATCTTGCTTCATTCATCTGACCTCTAATTAATCCTTATTATCTAATTCCATTCCTTAATCTTTTGTTAATTTGGTTTCAGGTCACTCTTAATTAGTTAATTGCCAATTCTCCAGTGCCCAAGTTTTCATTCTTAACTCGCCCTGATGATGAGAAAGTTTCTCTTCCCAAAACTTTTCGCAACAGAAGCAGAGGCCAACTGAATTAGACAAATTTAATTAAGTCAGCATGCCCCTAATTTTGATTTAATTAATGTTTGTTTGGCTACTAAACATGCCTCAATTATTTATTTATTTATAGCCTCCGCTATTATCAGGAAATTTAGCACGAAACAAAAGCATATGGCGCGAACATTGAAAACGACCTTTGCATATCTGTTTTTGTTTTCATCCTTTGTATTATTACTTGCAATATGATTATTTTTCTTTTACTGTTCTGTTTTGTTCTTATTCATTCTCATGCAATTTTTTTGGGTCAAAATTCTCATACAATTTCATATTAGCCCTGTCCCCTTTAATTGCAAGCTACACATCTTTCACACATATATTTTTGCATTTTGTTTGTTTGTTATGGGTGGTTTGTATACAGTTTTGTACCTTATATATTTATGACCATAATGATGCGGGACAATCATCTTATAGCTTCTGCTGTTGGTACTATCAATCACCATCAATGAATTTCTTACATCAATTAGTGAATTAAGGGGAGAGGCAAATTTGTATGGGACCACGTTCAGCATGCTGTTGCTTTCAAAAGGAAAAACTCATAACTGGATAAAAACAAAATAAAACCCCGTAAGAAAAAGAGAGATAGCAAAAATATACTTTCAGGCTGTAGGAAACAGTGAAAGCATAAATAAAAATGTATTTAGTTCTTGATATGGCATTGAATTACTTATTGTGGTACTACAAGAAAAAGCAATATGATCATGCATAGTAATGTAGCAGACCTGAACTTGGAAAAGACAAAACATGGCAGTCTCCCAAAACGAACCAGGGTGGAGTATCAGGATGTTCTTTATGTGATGCAAGGCGCTATTAGATTGTTTAGTATTTTGAGCAGTCACGTTTTAAACAAAGGCACCATCCATGGAAGTATACATTATTGCAAGTGGCATGGATTTAATATACTATATTGATGTATGTTCATCAATAATCATTAATCTCTATTTTTCTTTGCTGTCTTAGACTTCTTCTAGCCAGGTACTTAATCTCTGTATACTGCATCAATGGATGGACGCCTTTCTGTTGGACATCAAGCAATTCATTATTGGTCTTCACTAGGCAAGGCTTTACGTGTCAAGTTTTATCTTGGATTTACGTTTTTTTCCTTTTATATACTTATGTAAGATTTTATGTAAAGGACAATTTTTTCTATACTCCAATTGGAATATTATTTTAAATCAAATAACTTTTATTTTTCAAAACATGGTCCCAGTAGTTATACAAGTTTGTCTAAAAACCGACCTTTCTATTTTGATGACTGTGATGAGAACACTTTCTCTTGGTGTAGGACAACTTTTCATTTATGTGGATGCATGTTTTTTATTCTTTAATAGGTTATTCTGATGGGACATGTCTTTTTTCATTAACTAAACCTTTTATGTAAACCAAGTATAATGGGGTTACTTAACTATATCTTTTTTGTTCCAATATCACGTAAGGCCCAATAATGTTACTAAAATTTTTTACATGTGGATGCATGGTTTCTTTTCTTTTTTTTATCCTTTGTGAAAGTGTTGTCATTTAGTTGTGTACACATATTTCAAACACAATATGATTTAATCGGTCAACAATTCTTGCTTTTGCTTTGGTCCATATAGCAGCATACATGGAGATGTTAATTGTGGGCATGGTAACCGTTTGTCTCAGACTTCGTTGACCGTGCCTTATAATGTTTCTGGTAAGGCCTTTTATTGCTTATGGTGAATCGTTACCTTTCTTTTCATGTGGTGAATCATTACTATCTTCTGTATAAGTATAAACTTAAATTCCTATATATGCGTCAATATTAACTAAATGTTGTTTTGACCCTTCCTTTTTTTTTTTTTTTATGGTTTCTCCCATCTTATTTTTGCGCGCTCCCTGTGCTAACATGTTACAAGGATATTAGTATTTGATTTTCATTTTTTTTCAAACATCAGAATCAGATACATGGAAATCCCTATTCAACTCTTTCTCATTGAGCCCAATTCTTTGCTGATACGATGCCCGGCCTGTCCATTTCAGCTTGTGCTTTCTCTATTCGTTCAATGTTAGCAATTGGCGCTTATAAGAAGTATGGAAGGTTTAAAGATTGTTTTGGGAGACCATGATGATGGAGGGAAATCCACAACAAAAAGTGTGGTTTACAGAAAGGTTTTTTGTAATGTAAATGTAATGTGGTAGGGTGTTGTTCCTCTTCTGATTGAACTTCTTATATGACATATTTGTGTTTGTTTGTTTACATTAAGCCAAACTATTGTTTATGTTAATCTTTTCCATTTTCATGTAAAGTACGCTTAAATTTGAAGAATGTGATTTTCTTTTTTAATTCATGATACATAGTTTATTGTTTAGTAAAATTTCCCGTGCAACGCACGGGTAGCACATGCTCGTTTCATTAAATACCACAATTAATTACAGGGCCTATTGGTGAATAAAATTTGGGGTGTTATACTAACTTTTTATAGTTGAGATTTAATGTCCTATAAAAATATTATTATAGGTTTAAATTTCTCCACTAACTTTCCTTTCCACATATTATCTTTACCAATAAATCAACTTTTCATAGTTGAGATTTAATGTTCTATAAAAATATTATTATATTATATTATATATAATAAAATAAATTTAAACATTTAAGATTTAATTCGATCAGTTGAGAATTGCAGAGGATGACAAGTAAAAAGTACAAATATTTTAATGAAAATATGTTGTTGTGCATTATTAAGATCATATTATTAATAATTTATATTTATTTATTTACCGAAATTCTGAACTATTCAGTCTAATCTTTCAATTTTGAAATTTATTTTTATTAATTTTATTTAATAGTATAATAATATTTTATAGGATATTAAATTTTAACCATCAAAAGTTGATTCAAAATGATAGTAGGGAGGAAGGTTAGTATACATGTATTACAAGTAAGTATCACTTTTAAAGGGAAAAAAAGTTTAAATATTAGATTTTTATCTTGCTAAACTTAATGAGACATGTAATTTTTAGGGAAAATTCCTTTTAAAGCCACCAAAAATAGGAAAATCACATATCAGGTCAGCAAATTCCACGAATCCCTAATTATTCTATGGACCCAAGGTTACTTGTATAGTTGATAAAAAGTATATCATAAAATAATAAAAATATAAAAATGACAATAATTTATTTTAAATATATTTTGAATATGAATAATTGAAACTAAATCCATTAATATTTATAATTTATCGTATCCATAAAAAAAACGAAATTTCTATAAATTTCATGCATAAAGTCATTAAACATGATCAAAACGAACAAACTAACCTGAATTTAAGAGCGAGTTGACATAATTTTATAAGGTAAAAAACTAAAAACAGTAAACTCTATGTGTAAACTCACGAATTTAATGAAGTTTATGGCTAACATGAGTTTAAGTACAAATAGACACAATTTAGTAAGCTAGAATATAAAATTGGTAAACTCGGAAAGTCAACACACGAGTTTGACAACAATATATAACCCGATGTGAGATTGATGAATAATATTAGTAGATGTCATACCATATTACCCTTCACTTCTTTTCCCCAAAGCCACTTATCTGTTCCTTTTTTTTTGGCAAATGAATGTAATTAAAGTAAACAACAACAAAACATTAACACTGAACACACAAAACAAGAAAATGTTTGAAAAATCACGAGAACTATATGAATTTATATCAGATATTTGGATTCGATATATGTATCTATCCTTATTGCGGAGAGGACAAAACATTAACATTAAACACATAAAACAAGAAAATGCTTGAAAAATCACGAGAACTATCTGAATTTATATCAGATATTTGGATTGGATATATGTATCTATCCTTATTGTAGAGAGAGAGGGGGAGGCTAGGCACAATGGAAGGAATAGAGACAAATTGTAATACTGCCCTGAGGGCATAGTCCATTAGTGTTGACGCCATATAACCTCTGACAGTCCCTCTTACATGATTGTCGGTGCAGCCCTTCAAGTTATATGAAAGTATGTTTCAAGCCATATAACATGAAGAGCTGCACCGACAATCTATGTAAGAGGGACTGTCAGAGGTTATATGGCATCAACTCTAATGGACTATGCCCTCATACTTTCCCTTGCTACCTCAACTGCACCTACACACACACACATTGATAAAATGAGGTGAGCGATGTGCAAAAAGACGGTCATTCACAATTTCAATCTTATTAATATAATGAAAAACATACAAATAACACACACACATCAAACCATAAGCATAATTTTGAAATAACTTTTTTTACCTATGTTATAATTTCATAGAACTTGTGATAATTGTCAAAAAGAGGCCATCTATGTCGAAACGGATGGCCAAAAAAATTTAGACTAAATACTCTAACCCCCCTTTTATTTTACCTTAATTACATAAATCTCTCATCTATTTTAAAATCACAAAAAGTCCAAACCATTAACTCCATTAAAAATATTCTAAAATATTTACTAATATACTCTTAATACTAAATCACAGATTTTAATTAACAGCTGGTAAATATGACAAACTTTTAAAATTGAATAATTTTTTTAAATGTTTGAAGAAAAAATATGAATTCATAAATTTAAATAACTTATACAATCTCTCAAACTAATATATTTTATTGTATTTGATAGAGAAAAATGTGTTTGTTATATATTTTTAGTCATTTAAGAAACTAAAAATAATAAATTTCAATACATATAGTGAAAAATTAAAATTATAAATTTTATAATCTCAAAATTAATAAATTTTTAACATATTAGAAAGTTAAAAAAGTTATTAGAATTAAAATTGGGTGGTATAAATTTTTTTGGCCCATGTGTGTGGGTTTTAAAATAATTCTAACGTTAAAGATGGGCATTTTGATAAAACAAAAGTTTAAAAAGTCAAACTTAATGATCAACTAATGGTTTAGGATAGAAATAGAATCTTAAAATATAAGGAACGTTTGTGTAACATACATTTTAATTTTTAATAAAGGTCTGTATGGGTTTTCAAAATAGATGGAAGATTTGTATAAGTAACGCAAATCAGAGGGGTGATTAGAGTATTTTACTAAAAAAATTATGAGTTATAAAAATATTATTTTTTTAATTTCTTAAAATTTGTATAATACTCTGAGAAAATATGAGAAGTTATATTCAAAGAACAAAATCAGCATAGAAACTACTCCACTTCTCCTATATGCATGTTTCACTGGAATAAAAAAAACACATAAAATATCATTAACCTTGCCTTAAAGTTAGGGTAAATTTGTGATAAAAGATTTACTGATCTGACTGAAAAATGGGACCAAAAAAATACCTTCTCTCTATGTCTTATAAATAGGACAAGAAGCATATATGGAAGATAACAAAAGCAAGTTAAGAAACTATATATGCTCAGCAGCGGTGAGAAAGAGAAGCACGAAAATGACAAAGATCTCGTAGCTCTTCTTGGAATCCATATTTGAAGGATATGATATTGGGAGAAATAAGGATAAAGGATAAAGACTAAGAGAAGTAATCCTCCTGCGAAAATGAATGGAAATGATGCCTGCTTGTTTGTTCCTTAGGCATTTGACGGTTTATATAGAAGAAATATTAGGCACCCTAATAAACACAAAATCAATCTACAATAAATGATAATAATCGCAATAATTGTGCTGGCTTGTTTGTTCCTTAGGCATTTGACGGTTTATATAGAAGAAATATTAGGCACCCTAATAAACACAAAATCAATCTACAATAAATGATAATAATCGCAATAATTGTGCTGGTCACCATAAACAAAATATAGGAATGAAATGAGATCACGTTTTTGGGGTGGGATATTTTGTTGAAATTAAATTAAATATTTCAAGAATTCGACGCATATCTTTTATAGGTCAAAACCATTTTGCATTTTAATGTGAACGTTGGGTGGTTACAATTCAATAAATAATAATTTTAGTACCAAAGATGATACATTTTTTGTCCGTTCTTTTTTTTCCTTGACCAATGATGATACATACACGAATAAAATGAGCTTTAATTTTGTAACCTACATAGGATTTCAATTTTTTGAACGGGTATTCCATTCAAGTATCCAAGTTTTTTTTTGGGGCCAGAGAAGTGCCAATGTTATTTTTGTTTTTAATTCATCAACGTTTCGTATGTTACTACTATAACAACTAATAACGTTATTCTAATTTGATCATTCAAAGTTCAGCTTCTTGGTACTATACTGATGGCCAATGAAATAATGATTTATTAGGATTTTTGATATTTAAGTTATTTATCATTATTAGGGAATATTTGATTTTTATGTTGACTTGATTGTCATCTTTTAGCATTAATTGTAATTTGCATTTAATTTAGAATTCTAGAATGTTCTATCATCAATTTGGCATTAGAGCTTGGTTCCTCCATTACTTTCACTGCCCAACTCTCATCAAAGAAAATAAACCAAAGCATTTTCCTTCTTTAAGTTTTTTTTATTGCTACTCCCTCCGGTCCTAATTATATGACATATTTACCTAGCTTTGGAGAAATTAAGGATAGTGGTTGAATTAGTTAATCATATTTATTTTATTTTCCTAAAATATCCTTATTTAAAATTTAAAATGGTAACTAATTACGTTGATTCTTGTTTTTTCTTGTACCTCTCTTATCTCACACATGACTTCTCCAAGCTCTCACACAATCCGGTATCGTCAATTTCCCTCAACAACTTTCGATCTACTCTTATTAAATTATTATTGATAAAGTATCAATAGGGGGTATTTTGGACAGAAATTGACAAAAATTAGAACTTTGTCCTATAACTAGAACCAAGATCAACTCTCAAATGTTGTCCTATAATTAGGCCCGGAGGGAGTATTATTTAGATTTTTTTTTTATTTCAGTTGACAAAAAAAAAAGAGTAGGAAAAAAGGTTGAGGAAAAAAAGAGTGAAAAGGAAAAAAAACAAGAAAAAGGTCAATACAATAATAACAAATCGTTCCTTTTTCTTTTAAAGCTGCACTAGCTTAGTAGATGGCCAACAATGCCCAAATGGCACAAAATAGTCTTGTGGAATATGGAGGGGGGAGGTTAGGCCGTTGTTACTAAAAAACATGTTAGAAATTATGTTTACATAGAGCAGGAGGAGGAGGTTGTTACTAAAAAAACATGTCAGAAACTATGCTTACGTAGAGGAGGAGGAGGAGGAGGGGAGGAGGTTAGGATGCTGTTACTAAAAAATAGGTCAGAAACTATGCTGACGTAGAGGGGGAGGAGGTTAGGATGCTTTTACTAAAAAAATAAGTCAGAAACTATGCTGACGTAGAGGAGGAGGAGGGGAGGAGGTTAGGATGCTGTTACTAAAAAACATGTCAGAAACTATGCTGATGTAGAGGAGGAGTTAGGACGTTGTTACTAAAAAATGGGTATGTTTACGTAGTGGAGGAGGCTAGGATGTTGTTACTAAAAAACGGGTCAGAAACTATGCTTGAGGAGGGGGAGGAGGTTAGGATACTGTTACTAAAAAACAGGTCAAAAACTATGCTGATGTTGAGGAGTTAGGATGTTGTTACTAAAAAATAGGTTAGAAACTATGCTTAGGAGGAGGAGGTTAGGATATTGTTACTAAAAAAAATAGTTCAGAAACTATGCTTACGTAGAGGAGGAGGTTAGGATGTTGTTACTAAAAAACAGGTCAGAAACTATGCTTACGTAGAGGAGGATGTTAGAATGTTGTTACTAAAAAACAAGTTAGAAACTGTGCTTACGTAGAGGAGGATGTTAGGATGTTGTTACTAAAAAACAGGTCAGAAACTATGCTTACGTAGAGGAGGAGGAAGAGGGTAGGAGGTTAGGATGTTGTTACTAAAAAACAGGCCAGAAACTATGCTTACGTACCAGTAGTGAGAGAGAAGTACAAAAATGACAAAGATCTTGCAGCTCTTCACGGAATCCATGTTAGAAGGATGTATATGATATGAAATGAAATCACTTTTTAGGTGGCATTTATATGTGCTTGGACTTAAAGATAATGCTTATCATTTAATTAATTCTTAGATTTTCTTTCAAAAGTAATTGATTATATTAGCTAATTAATTTGTGTCATATCAACCCTTATCTGCTTCACACAAGGTTTATGATAAAGTCTTATCTGATTTATAGTATTATGTATAATTGTTAAACTCACGAGTTGACTTTTTAAATTTATCGTTATAACATTTCTAATTTATAAAATCGTATCAACTCGCTCTTAAACTCATATCATCTATAAACTCATTGGAACTCACAAATTTACACACCGAGATTATCATTTTTTACCTTTTTACCTTAGAAAATCGTGTTAACCCACTCTTAAACTCATAATAGCAATTTTTAATTTAATCATCTTCAATGGCTTTATATATAAACTTCATAAAAATTCTTAACTAAATATGCTAAATTATTAATGTTGATTGATTTAATTTTAATTATTCATATTTAAAATATATATAAATAATATTATTGTTGTTATGAAAATAAGAAAAATATAAGACAGAGAGATGAGAAAAATGAAGATAGAATTGGAGAGAAAGAGGGAGCAATATCTTATTCATTTGGATGCAACTAAAGCGTAGTGCCCTATTTATAGGCACAAATTGTAATCTTTGAGTTATGGGTATAAAAACTCCTAAAGACTATTCATCAGAGAGGTTATAGAGTGTCTCTCCTATAAATACTTTTCCTCTCTCAAACTTTTCACACTTCGGTGCCACATGTGCTCTCAAATATCTAGGTCTATTCTTCTTTCTTCTTCGAGTTTGTTTGAATTAGCTTTTGGAGAATGGCTTCTGGAGAAAAAGTAATAAAGTGATTTTAGAGAATAGATTATGAATATAATAGATTTTGAAAAAAAAATGATTTTAATAAAATGATAGTATTTGTGTATTGTAATCAAAATTACTTTTTCATAATATATCCCCAAAAAAAGCTATCCCAAACATAGCTTTAAAAAGGATATTAGCTTTTGTGATAATTACATATAAATGATAAGATTATATATATATATATATATATATTATAACATTAAATTTCATGATAATTGCCAAAAATGAAATAAATTTGTCTACATGTGATATTCATTAACTTAACTAATTTTTTTAATATAATCAAATTAGATAAATATGTCTTATATTAAGGATGAGATGGAGCATTAACATTTTGAAAATTGTCTTATTTAATATATTGTGATGTATCTACCTGTATCCAAATCAGTGTTTCTTAGATATTGCATAATAAAATCTAACAGTCAAAATATCATTAAGCATTTAAGCTTATTCTTGAAACTATAATACTTTTAATTTTAATGAAATTAAAATGTAAATTGAAATTAATTTTCAATCATCAATTTTAAAAATCTGGAAAAGTCTAATATTCTATAAATTAGAATTTATTTATTTATTTGTTATTGTAGTTATGAAATTTTTGGAGTTTAAATTTAGGGAAAATCCCATATAAATACCTTTTGAATTAACAAAACCCCCAAAAGTCTGTTATAACATGATAAAGACAGAAAAGTGCTGAGGGACCTTTTAGGGATAATGAAGTGTTGTGTAAAATACCAAATTGCCCCCTTCACTTCACTCATTCGACATTCTCGGTCAAGTTAGGGAAAATCCCATATAAATACCTTTTGAATTAACAAAACCCCCAAAAGTCTGTTATAACATGATAAAGACAGAAAAGTGCCGAGGGACCTTTTAGGGATAATGAAGTGTTGTGTAAAATACCAAATTGCCCCCTTCACTTCACTCGTTCGACATTCTCGGTCAAGACAAGGCTCTAAGTCTTTTCATTTCTCATAGAAACATTGGTGGAGCCCTAGCTGTCGCCGTCCCCAAATCCAAAATTCTTGTGTGTGCCATTCTCTTGTGCTGCCGGCGACGTTGATGTGGGTGAGGGAATGTTCAGTTGTTGGTTTGTCCGTTTAAGGTTTGTGTTCGATTTCTCCTCCTCCTCGTGCTTATGTTTGATTCCAAAATGCTTGTGTTCGATTGTCTTGTGCAAATGTTGGTGTGAGCGAAAAAGTGAATCTTCGAAACCGAGCTTCCTTCTCGGCGTGATTGGACGCTGCTGCTGATCCATTTCTGTGATAAAGGTTTTGAATTCTCCTGTTATGGCAGAAGCAATTTAAACTTGATTACGAAATCGAAATACGCTTGAGAAAGAATCAGGTAGGAGGGCAAGAATAATGAACATGGAATTTTCTTTTATGTGGGAGATCTATTAAGGGGATACGCTTGTGCTTGTATTCGTTCTTTTTTATGGTTGAGATAGGAAATTTGAAATTTGTTTAAGGTAGTTGGTTCTCCTAGAAGATTATGTAAATTCCTTGATAAGTTGTGATATAGTGGGTGCTAGGTATGGTTCTCTCTCTTCAGTGATGCTTTGAATTTCAGTCTATCAGTTACTCTATTTCACTGTGCACGTGTGTCTTTGAATGACTGAGCTTTTGTGTGTTGGTTTAGCCTTTTGGTTGCGTTTGTATTTACAAGCTCTGTTGTTTATTGTATGCTTGAATTGGATAAGATTTATGTATTATTGCAACTAATTGTAAATTAATTGAGCAAAAGCTGTTGCTGACGCGAACAAGGCAATTGACTTGAATGATGAACTAGCCAAGGCATATTTGCGCAAAGGGTGAGTGCAATGCTACTTTGTCATATTAACCTAGCTTTTTTCCTTCTCCGGTGAACCCAGCGTACTTTGTCATATAACCTACAATGCTACTGAATGATGAACTAATTGTAAGGCTACTTGAGGTTATCCAGGCTTGTGTGAAAGGTCTCAAGCCAAAACCTTGCGTACTGAAAAAGAAAAAGTACATATTTTGAGATGCTTTCAGTTAGCGTAAACAATTAGCTTGCATTTTAGGATGTATATTATTGCTTGATTGCTTCAACAATGCTTATCAATGAATAATATCTTTGCTGGTATGTTGCATTCCCTTAATGCAGTGTACCTTTCAAGTGTCAAATCAGTATGTTGGTTGGTGCGTGTAAGTGCCAATCCCTGTCCAATCTGTTTTTTTATCCAGTTCTCCCCTTCTAAATCCCTCTCCCTCGTCTCATTCGTGCGACTTGCTATTGTTGAGCGTCGTCTCCTTCGCCGCCTACCCGGTCAGTTGATCCTTCATTCAGGTAAGATTTGAATCTATACCATGATTTACCTGGTAAAAAAAGAGGCTTTCTTTGTTTGTCGATTGTATAGTTTATATAGTCAGGTACGCTGAGTTATATGGAATTGAAGAATTATATATGCATTGTGTCTAAAGTGAATTGCGTGAGAAAATTGGATGTTGCAAACTTGCATTCAGAAACACATTGAAATTTGGATATTTCCCTTTGGGTATTTGGACTAATTAACACTTATTATCATTGTAGACCCAATAGTTTCATTACCTGTTTTCTTTTTGGTATTCTCTTTTGCTGCAAGCCAGATTTAGCTACTGGTTTGTTGAAACAAGATTGGTTTTCGATTCTGCATGTTATAATTGCGTAAAATGTTAATTGAGTTGTAACAGATTCATTCAGTTCAGTTGAATTAAACTGTTATGTTAAATCGTAGCTGTAATTTATTGGGTCTTATACAATGACAAGTGAAGTGGATATGCAGACAAAAGATGTAAAAAATGGTTATACGTTGTTTCGTCATGAGTTTGAAAGGGGAAGGAGGGCCTAAATTTTCATGAAAAAGTTAGGGAGTCAACAAAGGCCTGGTGGAATATGAGTGAGGAAGAGAGAAAAAAATATAATGATAGGGCCAAGCAAGGAAGGCTGGACAAGCAGAAGAGGAACTATCCAGTTGCTTTTCACTGTCGTTGCTCCCTAAATCAATTCACCAAGCTAGCTGCTCATGTAAATTGTAATCCACACTTAAAAGCTAAGGTACAAAGATTAGGATTTGGATCTCTACTAGATGTGGAATGTATGAGGCTCCCCCGGGAAATTTTAGTTGCTATAATGAGAGCGTATGATCCCCCTACCAATCAATTTAGAATTAGGGGGAAGACAGCTAAAATAGAAGCAAAAGATGTTGCTGAATTCCTTAGGGTCCCAAATAGTGGGGACGAGGTTAGAGTAGACATCAGTGACACAGATGACACGTATAAGAGATTGAAGGCTGAGTATGGCAAGGTCAAGTATGAGAACATACTTAGTGACATAACATCTGGGGAAGCTGATGACAAGCTTGAATTTTTATTCATATTACATACGTTGGGTACTTTTTTAGCTCCCACAGCAAGCTCCACAATCAGTGACAGGTTGCTGAAGCTCATGTGCTATACCATGAAAGGATTTGCCAAGTTTGACTGGGCCACATACATTGTTAATGACCTATACAAAGAGATGACAGATTACATTGACACAATTAGAGTGAAAAAAGAGGGAAGCTGTAATGTGGGAGGCTGTTTATACATGTTGTTGGTATGTATTATGAGCATTTTTTTATTTTTTGCTTTTCCCTTTATCGATCCACGAAATGTTTAATGTTTATCTTTTATGCTATAGATATTTTTTGGTGAGCGGTTCCCTCTGTCTAAACCTGTTTGCCATGCATCGACGTCTGCAATTAAGTTTTGGACGAAAGAGAAGGTCAAGGAGATGATCGATAAAGAGTGCAAGAGTGACATTGGGCTGCTATATATGAGGGAGACAACAAAAGTGCACGAACAGAAGGACTTTCCCAACAAGAAGGGAGTCGCTTATTTAGACCCTGTATGTCATCACATTATGTTAAATTAATTTCATGAGTTTCCAATGGCTTCGACCCTTTTTGTGAATGTGTTTTGTAGGAATTGAAGGCATTGCATGCACGGTTGATGGGGATGAGGACAACCACAAGAAACTTGTTGCTACTGTTGAAGACGAGTTGGTTAAAGCACAACTACATATTGAAAGGCGGCGCAAGCAGCAAGCTGAGGACCCTATTGACTGTGATGAAATAAACGACGACAATCCGGATAGACATAAGGGAAGTGATAGGGTACATGGTGAGGATGATGAGGGACAGGATCACAATGATGATGGTGTTGATGATGAAGCCGAGGATAATATAGATACATCACTGGCCTCACCCATAAACATTTGTGAATTTAATGAAGAGACTTCAAACCAAGAGCCTACAAATATTGACCAAGAACAATCTGGGGATGATGAGGTTGGACAGAAGGAAAAAGGGCCAAGGAGATCAAAGAGGCCAAGGATGTCTAAGAACATGTCCCTGTGGACTTTAACAAAGCCAGTTAAGCGGATGAAGAAGGCTAAAGATGACAAGGATAAGTTTTTCGAGGTCATATCTCAAATAACAAATGCTGCTAAGGGTGAAGAGTAAGTACTAAAGTTCTTTTTACTTTACTAATCAGTAAATTGATTATTCAGTAATTGGATAATGATAGTGTTTAGCCTTTATAGGGTCCTGGTTGACATTGGTGATGAATACACTACAAGGGACCAGCTGTGAACACTCGGTGGACTTAACAAAATCAGTAACCGTGTAAGTTAAATAATACCTGATTTATTTTTAAACTTTCTGTAACGCATCTAATACACTCCAGTGCGCATGCAGTTAATGCCTCTTGTGTGTAAGATGTTAATGGCAGAAATGAAAAGCGCGGGACAAGTGGGCCGACATATTTTTGACGCGGATTTTATGGTGAGAATGCTGTAATTTTCTTTATTCCTCATTCAGTTACTATTGGCTCTAACAAGTTTATTCCTCATTCAGTTACTATTGGCCAGAAAACCTATAGGATGGTCAGTTGCTGAATGGGAAGACTAGTTACTGCCTGAATAAGTTGGCTACAATATTGTAGAGTGTGATCTCATTTTGGGTCCCATGTTGGTTGCAGAACACTGGTTCTGTGTAGCCCTTGAACAAAAAATGATGAACTTTTACGTGCTTGATTCAATGAAGCCACTAACTTTTACCAGCAAGAGTAAACAGCGAAAGAAACAAAGTGCATTTGCAAATCCCCAAGAATCCGCTTTAAATATCCTTGTAAGAAAATTGTGTGAAAATTTTCTGTTATTGAGTTAATCATGTAGATATAACAAGGTTGATCCTATTTGTGCAGAGGGATCGATTTCATGCTATCATCGCGCTTGTGAAACCAGGGCATTCTGGGAAGAAGTCGGTTGGAGACTTTATTTGGGCACCCATTCCACAACCGAACAACTTATGAGTATTTTTGTATGTTCTACTGATATTGTGGTTATAATATGGTTTAGCATTACTGTGGCATCCTTGTGAGTGTTTTCATGTCACATGTGTCTTTCAGGCATGACTGTGGCGTCCATGTGCTAATTTGGCTGAACAATTGGAAGCCAGGTGTAACCTTCGACTATGGTGCTGATGAGGTTGGGGTATATAGGCGAGACCTTATGTGGTGGGTGGTTAACCATGAAATGAATAGAAAGAGGGAGGATGCATTGAGATTGCTGGCTGCATAAATGACGCTGACCAACAAGATATGAGTGATTGACAAAATTATTTTCTTCATGTAACTTTTTGTTCTTCCATTAACACTTGTTTATTTTTGAAATAACCGCTGTTGTGAAGAGAGTAACCCTGGTTGTCTAACTTATTCACCAAGCATTGCATTTTGGGGTGACATTGTAAAGTTGATATTTTTGTAAATGATCTTGTATACCTCTTCATAGCAGTGTCCTTTTCCATGTAATGTTATTGTGTATTTGAATATACTAAATTCCAAGTCCCTATATTCATGTTACACTATGCCAATATGCACTTCTATTATACAAGAAACAGGAAAATGATGAAATATTGTGTGTCATAGTGTTTCCCCAAAAGGGGAGGGCCCTGACAAGTTTCATACTTGGAATAACAAGTTTCATAATGTAATTGACAAGTTTAATAATGGGAATGACAAGTTAGGCTCACAAAGCAATCACTGTGTGTTCCCCAAAGGGGGAGCTCGCTGACAAGTTTCGCAATGGGAATAACAAGTTTCATAATGGTATTGACAAGTTTAATAATGGGAATGACAAGTTAGGCTCACAAAGCAATCACTGTGTGTTTCCCCAAAGGGGGAGCCCGCTAACAAGTTTCACAATAGGAATAACAAGTTTCATAATGCAATTGACAAGTTTCATAATGAGAATGACAAGTTAGCCTCACCAAGCAATCATTGAGTGTTTCCCCAAAAGGGGAGCCTGCTGACAAGTTTCACAATGGGAATAACAAGTTTCATAATGCAATTGACAAGTTTCATAATGGGAATGACAAGTTAGCCTCACCAAGCAATCACTGAGTGTTTCCCCAAAGGGGGAGCCCGCTGACAAGTTTCACAATGGGAATAACAAGTTTCATAATGCAATTGACAAGTTTCATAATGGGAATGACAAGTTAGCCTCACCAAGCAATCACTGAGTGTTTCCCCAAAGGGGGAGCCCGCTGACAAGTTTCACAATGGGAATAACAAGTTTCATAATGGGAATAACAAGTTTCATAATGGTATTGACGAGAATGCTAATGGGAATGACAAGTTAGCCTCACCAAGCAATCATTGAGTGTTTCCCCAATAGGGGAGCTTGCTGAAAAGTTTCACAATGGGAATAACAAGTTTTATAATGGTATTGACGAGAATGCTAATGGGAATGACAAGTTGTGTTCTGACAGTGACAAAAACCACAAATGATTATGACAACTCGTAAGTAAATGGTCCAAATGACAATTTAACATTACGCATTACACCTACACCCATTGCATAGAAGTCATTAACCCAAAAAGATGGTGTCCGTTCATGTAAGATGTAGTTATAATAAGCTGTCATCATTAACAACTGTTTCAATGGAAATGACAAGTTCAGTAATGGAATTTACAAAACACCAGATTCTGACTGACAGCATTGTGAAAAAAAAATTCTAACATTACTAATTCCACCAAGTCCCAATGCATAGAAGTCATTAACCCAAAATAAGGTGTCCCTTCATGTATACTGTAATTACAATAAGTTGTTATCATTAACAAGAGTAGTAATGGGAATTACAAGTCTAGTAATGGAATTTACAAAACACCAGATTCTTCATAACAGCAACTTTGCTTTAACCTGGCCAATGACAAGTAAACATTACGATTCCACCAGCACATAATGTTTTCTTGTTATTCCCATGGTATAACCTATTTTTTAACCTAAAAACAGTACTTACATAAAGGAGATCATATATGCAATACCCCTTCCAACCAAAATATGTGAAGGGAGCCAAGTCATTATACATAAAACAAAAGTTGACTTACAAAATAGTTACTCCCAAGTCTGCACACCCAGGATTAAGTTGGGTTAGGATTCTTGCACGTTCTTCTGGAGTGCCCTGCTTCATGGCATGAGCTGCAATGGTATACTTTCTTGTTTTGCAACTGTGACTCTTTCCTTACAAATCTGGGCCTACCGGGAGGTCGACTAGTCTTAGGTGGTGCAAGGAACCGTTCAGTTGCTATATTATCTACCCGGTAGTCATTTGGATTTGGCATGTCTATTGTGACGATTGGGATCATTGTTCTGCTATATATCTTCTGTTGACAGGTACTTTTGAACCACTCATCAACATAATTGTACACATTCCCATGAACTCCCTTTATGGCAGCACAAGTGTGAGGATAAGGAATACCTGACATTTGCCATCCTCTACATGTGCACTCGTTTAATGACAGCTCAACCTTTAGTGATCCACTAGGTGTATGGACTTTTACCCTACCAACTCTATATACTTCTACATCCATGTATTTAGCCCTTTTAACATTTTCCTTCACTTGTTGTTTTATGTTTGGCCCGACACCATTTTTCCATTTACTTATTCCCAAGCTTGCTGCATACATCTTTTTCGCTACTTTGTCACGATGCTCGTGGATAAGTTGGGCAACATTATGACGTCTCTCCTTTACCATCCAAGCATTGAATGACTCAGCAAGGTTTGTCGTTATTTTATCCCAACGTTTAAAAGGGAACTTACTCATGGCCCACCTTTCAATATCACCATGGTTGATCAACTACTCATATATTTCCTTATTGAAAAGCCTTATGTGTTCCATTGCAGTCTGAAAGTCGCTTTCAAGCCTTGCATATGCAATTACATCAAGCAACTCTAGTGCATTTTGCCTTCCTTGCCCCTTATCTTCCTCTTTCCTCTATTCAACTTAAGGACTTAGGCGCTGAAGTTTTCCTTAATGTGCATGTAACAATATGCATGCCTCTCACCTCCGAAAACTCCTCGGACAGCAGCGATTATCGCATTGTGTCGTTCTGATACAATTGTGATACGTAACGAACCTAATATCTTCTTAATCATGTCAAGGAACCAACTCCAGTCTTCAATTGTCTCTCCTTTCACTATAGCGATGGCAAATGGCAACAATTCATTGTCTGCATCAAATGATGAAGCTGACAATAGAGTTCCCTTGTATGATCCACTTAAATGGGATCCATCTATGTACAATATAGGTCTAACACCAGCAATGAACCCCTCTATACAACAACCATAGGCTATAAAAACACGCTCAAAGGTGTTCCTCCCACTAGCGACCCATTCAGCCACTGTCTTGTCATCACTTTCCTTTAACCGATCACATATCCATAGTACAAACATGTATGTCTGTTCAGGTCTACCATGAATTTCCTCTATAGCCTTTTCCTTTACCCTATATGCTTGCTTATATGTCAATTGCACTCCATAATCTCTAGCCAAGCTCTTCCTTATTTCATTTTCACGCTTGTCTGTGTTATTTCTAAGCTCATCAATGATAATTGATGATGTCAAGCTAGCACTTCGAGCATATGTCACATCAAGATTATGTTGGGCTGTATGAACATATTCTTTGGTGTATCTCGTCACACGTACGAAACGATTGCTCTTCCCAATTGCCCTCATGGTTATTCTCCATGGACAATCTTCAACCTTACATTTAATGTACACACAATCTCTACAATTCTTCACATATGTGTACTCAAATTTGTGCGCAATACTGAACTTGTGCAGCACCTTCTTGAAATCATCCGCATGTGCAAACATCTGATTTACTCCTACCAACAAATCCTTCCACTTCTTATAGCTCATCTTTGGTATCGGTGTTGGGGCGCTCTCAACTCCACATGGAAGGCTAGGAAGACTAAGAAGAGGTCTTGCATTGCACTCATTTTGTACACATTCATCATTCAATTCATAACACACATCCTCATCAATGTACGACATTTGCTCCGCAGCTCCCAATAATTCATCAACCCTGCATGGATATTAACAAGTGTTGTGAATACATATTACCACTAACACTATACCAACTAACTTTTTACGTAACCAAAATAACTGACACTTGCCTTTCTATGTCATCCATGGCCCTTTTTGCATGATCACTTCTTTTGCATGATACATACACATGTGCATTACTGTCATTATAATAAAACAAATTTTCCATTTCAGAATCATCGATGAGATCTACTAATATCTTTTCATCAAACCTCAAAGTGTATTTAATGTCGCACCTATGCCCATTTACACCAAACCATTCTCCTATCATTACCCTCAATTCTTCAATTCTCATCCCCTCCTTCATTGATTTTACCCTCACTCTCCTACCACTATATTTATCTTCACCTTCAACATTACTTATAAACTCCCCCCCAATGTGGAAAAAACATATCAGTGACTTTAAAGAAGGTGTTGCTTGAATATTTGAGTCATCTTGCATGATAACCTGCAAGAAAGAATTCAGATTTCAGATTTTATGACATTGTTAGTCTCATACCAACGAAAATTCATCACTACAAAAATTCCCCTCAACACACCTTCTTAGACCATTGACTACTTCATCTATATGTTTGCTAATATCACTTTATTCCCAATTAATAACAATGTTAAGCCTTTACTAACTATTTAACCTCCAACTCCACACTCATGTCATGATATCATACATTTCTCAATATATATGGCATTCACTAACTTACTGCTGCTCTTAACAGAATTTGTTTTGGGATTCACAATAATGGTAAAGGTGTTGACAAAGTCTGTAATGGATTTGACAAGAATCACTAACTTACAACATGTGCCAAACGATTGAGCAACACTATTTCCTTGTCATCTATTAAGTTATGCGAGTTATTGCGTGACAAAATAAGTTATTACCTCCACTATTATTATTAACGCTAATGACAAGTTTAGTATTGGTAATGACAAATCCTGTAATGACATTCACAACAAACCAGATGTGGTCATGACAGCAACTACCATGCACGTAAAGATATGCTTATTTCATTACAGATCATTCATTTCACTTGCACCTACTCAACGATCAGTCATTACATCAATTCAATGCTACCTATTTCAAATCAATAACCTCTTCATTATGCTCCCTCTCACAGCTAACAAGACCTAAGACATAAATAACCCACAATCCCACCATCATTGTCATTCGATGCCGCCGTAGGTACATCAAGTCCGAACCTTTAATCCCACTCAACCTATAAACCCACTTACCCACAACCAAAACTGCCATAAATAATCTACAATCCCAGCAACATTGTCACTCCATACCCCTCATTGACAACCCCAAATAAGTTAGCTTTCTTACACCACGTGATTGCCCATTTTTTTACTGTTCATGCACCTTTCTGACCCAATGAACCACATGGAATAAACACCAAATTGAACAATGATCATAAGATGGATATAGTCCGATTCATCTAAAAAATATTATGTTTCTCAGAAAATTACTTACACTTGTCCGATTCAACCTTGATTCCTCGCTCTTCACCTTCAACGATGCTGTACACACACCTTCGACTGTGTTTTTTTTTCTTTGGCTTTTGTCCATAGCAGCCACCTCATATGTCACACAAATGTAAAAAAGGGCATTTTGGTATTTTACACAACACTTCATTATCCCTGAAAGGTCCCTCAGCACTTTTGGGGGTTTTGTTAATTCAAAAGGTATTTATATGGGATTTTCCCTTAAATTTATTTATTTATATTTATAGTAATAACTTAAAAAATATTAAATCTGATGAAATTCCAAAAAGAAAAAAGAAAAAGAAATGAGACAACCCCAACTCATGTCCCACGCTTAGCAACTTTCCAAGGCGGTGAATGTTTCTACCGTCCTTGTCGCTAGGGGTGGAAACAGGCCAGGCCAGGCCAGGCTTTTTCCTTAACAGGCCTGGCCTGTTAAGGCATAAACTGGCCTGAGCCTGGCCTGTGGCCTGTTGGAGGCCAAATTTTAGGCCTGAGCCTGGCCTGTACATAGGCCTGGCCTGGCCTGAAGCCTGTTAAGGAGGCCTGATTTTTTGAAATTTTTTAAGCAAACTAACAGGCCTACAGGCCACAGGCCGAAAACAGGCCTCCTTAAACAGGCCGAAAACAGGCCTCCTTAAACAGGCCAAAAACAGGCCGAAATTTACATAAAAGACTATCAATGATTCAAAATACATCAAAACTCAAGATAATTAAAGTCTATCATAAAATCAAGGAACGATTAAACAAGATCATTGCAACATCAAAGCAAAACTAACATTCTTGGTAGCACAATCTCGCAAGAATTCAATCTAACCAAATAATTGGAATGTGAAGGGATAAATCATGAAAAGGATTAGACATTTATAATGAGATTACATTATAAACCACATGCTCAGAAAACTCTCATTTCGCCTCCACTTAAGCTCGACCCTGGTGTTGTGATGCACTTCTCAAAACACTTACCCCTCACTATCTGCAAAATCAGTAACAATTTGTTAATTCATCAACCAAAATTCTGAAATGCAACAATATAAATATGAACCATATATATGTTTTGCAGACAGCACATAGATTCAGCGGATCCAATGAAAAATGTATTACGCATACGCTTCAAAAATAATGCCCTCAATTGGACAAAACATATGAATTTATAGTTACGGATTACCAATTATGATTAAAGTTGGCATAAGTGGACCTTCTCACATTGACATCAAATCTTCAAGTAGAAACTATTAAATTAAGTCTAGTGTGAAAGGAAGCAAGAAACTTGTTTTATTACACTGCAAAGGAGAAAAATGTAGACTTTGCTTTTGTTTGAAAATTACTTTGTTTCTAGTAGCTTTGTTAGTTTATACAATAATTCAGTCAGTCTTACTTCTCTACTTTATATATTAGGAATAAGAATTAAAATTATATGGATATTTGGAGAGATAAACTGGAACAAGATGTCATGGAAGTCAAAGAGGGAATCTCTATGAAACATTTACAGAAAAATGAAGAGAATGTTGATGAGAAGGAAGTTTTGGATGAGGCTGTTGTTGAACTTGCTGATATGGTTGTGAATGAGGCTACAGCTGATGCCAATAAGTAACCAGGGGAAAAAAAAAGTAAAACAGTATGTCATTATCTAATTTACTATTTTATTGTTGGATAGCCAAAGCAAATAAGTTTAGAATTTCGTCTCTTCAGAAGGATGAATTAAAAAAATTTACCAAAGGGGAGACTTGATTTACTGATGTAGTTAAGTAATACCCCACTTAGAAGTATAGAGAGCAGTGAAGAGAGAGGCTTGCTCAACCCTAACCCCAAAAAGCAAACTAGGAACAAAACCAGTAAAACCAGTATCAACCAAATGAAACAAATCACATGGGTTGAAGAAGTGGGAAAGTTCAAAGTCACCGATGGAAAAAATTATGGCCAAAAGGAAAATTAACTTAAATTTATAATGGATTGCAGTTGATGCTATCAAGTTTTCAAAAATTTAATTCACTCTTATGTTTCTAACAAGGCTAGCGCTTGGGTGGCAAAAGCACTAACAATAGGACAATTATGAACCAGAAACAAAATGAACTAGAAACAGAATGAACCACAAACCGAATGAACCAGAAACAGAAATTAAACAAGAACAGAAACAATGAACCAGAAACAGAAAATCAGAAACTGAACCAGAAAGCCAACCACAACAGTGAAAAATCCGAAAATAAACCAGAACCAGAATCCGAAAATGAAGAACCAGAAAAACCAGAAACAGAATGAGTGATCTGTGCCAGAACGAACCAGAAACGGAAAATCAGAAGCTGAACCAGAAAGCCAACCACAACAGTGAAAAATCCGAAAATAAACCAGAACCAGAATCCGAAAATGAAGAACCAGAAAAACCAGAAACAGAATGAGTGATCTGTGCCAGAACGAACCAGAAACGGTCGTGCGCCTGTGCCGCTGTTCGAGCTACAATGATGGAAAGAGGAGATCTGCGATGCTAGAGACGAGATCTGCGATTCTGCGATGCTAGAGACGAGATTTGCGATTCTGAAAAGAGGAGCTGAGGATTGAGATTTGAGGGGGAGGAACGAGTGAATGATTGTCAGGCGAGGCGAGGCGAGGCGATGCGATGCGAGATTCCAGAATGAAGAATTGAAGATGAAGATTGAAGAACAATAGGTTAGGGATTTTAGAAGAAATGAAGAAGCTTTGAACATCAGTACATCACGAAGTGAGAAAAAATATTTCCAAGACACGCGTGTAATTGGTATCACCGTTTACCTAATTTTTTTTTAATATATTAACAGGCTCAGGCCGGCCTGACAGGCCTAACAGGCCTATCAATAAGCCTTGGCCTGGCCTGTTAAACAAAACAGGCTTTAGATTCGGCCTTGGCCTGGCCTTTTAGCCTGACAGGCCAGGCCTGAACAGGCCTATCACAGGCCAGGCCACAAGCCCCTGACAGGCCGCCTGGCCTGTTTCCACCCCTACTTGTCGCAGAATCAATAATCAAGAGTTTATTACTATTGTAACCAGTAGTAGAGCTGAGAAAAGGAAACAAAAAGGTGAGAGGAGAGTGAGGAAAGAGACATGACAAAAAGACAAACGAGAGAGAGAGATATATGTGGGGTCTACCAACCTATAAAAAGAAAAAAATTCAAACTTTTCCAAAATCATGGTTAAGTAACCGTTTGGGATAGTTTATTTTTGAATAATAAGTGCTTATAAATCGTGATTTACAGTATACGAGGTAAATATATGAGAGGAATTTTATCTTACTTATGTAATAAGTGCTTATTGACCTCCAATAAGTAATACCAAATACACACTTAAACCAAAAAGTGATTATAAGTTTTTGTAAAGTGTTTTGATAAATTTTTATAAAATTATGATTTTGGAGTTAGAAGCACTTTTGTTTTTTTAATCCAAACACTTCAGTTTTATTTGGTTGGAGGTTTTATTAAGTTAGGTTAGATTGGGGGAGGATTAAAAATTAAAAATAAGTGTTTGGTTGAAAAGAGATTAGGTGAGGGGTGAGGGGTGAGGGGTGAGAGGAGTTTTTGTCTTTTAGTGGTAACATCCTCCCTTTTATAAAACCTCTAAATTTGGAGTTTTTCTATTTCAGAGAATATTTATGTCCAACCTTGACTAAATTACCCATAACATTTTTCCATATTTTCACCACTGCCCTTACTTGCCTATCGAATAATTGACGTGATATTCTAACTAGGGAGCATAGGGAAAACTTATTAATCTGCATCAGCACTTACTCTTCATAAACAGTGAGAGATAAACATGCTAGTATATTAGATAAGGAAATTTTCAGATCAAAATCACACAGAATTAATTTGATTCAGGAGACACATTCTTGCAAACGAGACACAATTATTTATCACAATTCAGCTAAATATCATTAATTTGGCAGTTCAGGGAACGTCATCTAGTCAAATTAGTACTCCCAATTCACAGACACTGAAGAGGGCTCATTTGAGTTCACCACATACTAGAACTCAGAATCCCCATACACAAGTATCTGAAACCCTGCATTAGGTAATTTCTAGGCGTCTCAGGCACGTGCTAAACTTGATTGCAACACATATTAAGACCAAATTTGAAGCATAACACCTTATGCTTATCTTGAAGAAAATAATTGCATAAAGATTAAAAAGGGGTAGAAAAACATAAATTTTAATGCGCCTATGCAATCCTTTTTGTATTTATTGCTGGTAAAGGTTGTTGTTTTCTCTTTCCAGAACACACATGATGACAAATGTGTGAAAGAAGTGTATATAATTATTAGAATAATTATTTTATAAATAATTATTATTAATAAATACTTTATAAAATAAGGAAAATAAGTAGAAGGGCATTTTTGTCCACTTATAGTTAACTCTCCTCCTCTCCTAAACCCAATAAGATACCAAACCTCATATACCCTCTTCTTAAACCAAACAATATTATGTGTGTGTTTGGGATAGAGGTAGGAAAAATGACTTATTATGATTCTGACTTATTAAAAATGACTTAATAGAAAAGTCAGTTTTTATAATGTGATTTATGTTTGGATGAGCGATTTATGTTTGGATGATAAGTGTTTATAAATCATGATTTACGGTATACTAGGTAAGTATGTGAGAGGAGTTTTAGCTCAACTTACGTAATAAGTGACTTAATAGAAAAGCTGTAGTGAGGAGCTTATTTAATAAGTAGCTTATTCTATCCGTGAAGCAATTAAAATAAGCTGAATCAAACACTGCAAAAACACAACACGTTTTTATTTGGACTTATTGCCCAAAAACGGGCTTATTTCTGCCCAATAAGCTGAACCAAACACACCCTACAGCTTTTCTATTAAGTCACTTATTACTTAAGTCGAGATAAAACTCCTCTGACATACTTACCTCGTATACCGTAAATCATGATTTATAAGCACTTATTGTCCAAAAATAAATCACTCATCCAAACATAAATCATATTACAAAAACTGACTTTTCTATTAAGTTATTTTTAATAAGTCAGAATCATAACAAGTCATTTTTTCTACCGCTATCCCAAACACACACTAAATTAAAAGCAAGAAGTAGAAGATTGGAGAGAGAGAGAGAGAGAGAGAGAGAGAGAGAGAGTGTGTGTGTGACAAAAAGATGTGACCAATGAAAGAGAAAATCTCATGCAGGCATGAGTGAGAAGCGGAAGAGAAATTGTTGTATTTTATTTCCATATAACTCAGGGGTAGTGGTTGTCTTTTACAAATATTTCAATATTCCAAATTGCTCCCTCTAATCTGACATGGTATTTTATATATTAGATACCCTCATTTGTCTTTTGGAAATTTCCTTAGTATTTTTTTTTGGGATTTTCCCAAGATTAATTCCATAAAGCATTATTAAATTTTGGAAAAATTGCATTTAGGTCTGCGTAACAGATAATATGACAAAATGTTCTTTTAAAATCTCAAAATTGCATTTAAGTCGGGAGAAACTTTTATACAATAAATTCTAATTCCATTGACAAGTCCATGGGCATTTAACAATTAAAATTTATTGTAAAAAAGTTCTATGAGACTTATATACAATTTTGAGATTTTAAGGAACCATTTTGTCAGATTTTCCCGGGACCTAAATACAATTTTCCCTTAAATTTTTTATTTCCTTAAAATGTATTTAACATAGAATTGATAAGTGTGTTAGTTTATGAATATAAGTTTTGTATGATAAATAGATCACCTTAGTTCAATTTAACTTTTGCTTAAAAAAGAACTAAAACAAACCTTTAAGCACCCTCATTTTATCAATTAATTTTTTTTGCTGAAAAAATAAATTTCATTAACTATAATCTGCAGAAATAAACATCACAAAAAAAATCTAAAACAAAACAAAGCATAAAAAAGGCTTTCCCAAACACAACAACCCAACCCAATTAATATCACCATCCAAAACCCTAACCCTAATCCAAAGAAAGAGAACCTCAATTGTTGTCAACTTGTCATTGCTGCCGTCGCCGTCACAGTCGTCCTAACTGGAGAAGATGAAAAGACACCAAGAATAATGCTGAAATCCAGGGATGAGGATGCAAAGAACCACTCGAATGGTCTCATCCCTTTTAACATACTACCTACCAGCAAAAGAGTAGAGAAACAATACCCATAAAATAATGTGGAAAAAAGCAACAACATTAGCAACAACATCATATTAGTCCTCAAAAGTATGAACCAACACCATCAATGATATCACATTCCCGAACCACCAGATATAAGAGGCCCAACCAGAAACCACATCTATCCAAACCATATCGAAGAACAGGAGATGAGAATCCATATGAGATTAGCAAAATTCCATAGGGCCTTCAATATCTCGTCTTTTGCATCATCACCGTCTTTCCCTCCTTTGCCAATCAAACCACTCCTCCCGTAAACCACACCCCCAGATCATGACAGATACTAACAAACTTAAATAAGTAAAAGATATAAACCCCAAAAAGAAGCACCCCATAGCCGAACGACCTCCTCTCCAGCTTGTGTTAGAGAGGGAGGCGCAGGAAAACCAACCACATAAAGTGGAAAACCTCACAAACTCCAAACTTAAGAGAGAAAAGGGGAAAATTTATTTTATTAACTAATGAACCACTGCAAAATGAGCTTTTTCAACATAGTTTCTTCATAAATTAATACTATTTTTTAGCGAAGAAGCTTGTGTGTTTCCCCTTTACATTACCTGCTAAGCAAATCTATGGGCATCTAAAGCTTTTCCCTCAAAATGACCTCATTTCAATTACGAGACGCCATATGAACATTTTCTCCTTCTCTCTTTACTCAGCCTTCCTCGCTCCCCATGTTCAGACTGAAAGGGGTGAAATGCAGTTCTTGGCAAGAGCAAATTTTATCATTGAACAAGCTTAGCCCATTCTGCGGAATTAGATGGTAATACCTTGAGCAAGAGAGAATGGGTCAAGTGATCAAATTATTATCAATGGGGATATGAAGTTTAACTTCATTAGTATATTTTGACAGGGAAAGCTTCACCGTTGTTCGGTTTATGACTTTTTGTTGGGCCCGGAACCTCTCCACTAAAGCATCCCTCCACTTACCCTTCATTTACACAAAACGATATTGTTTTGATTAAAAATGAAAACAAGTCAAAATAACATCTTGGAAAAACTGATGCTAGGCGGGGAAAAAACAGAGCAGTATCCTGGGAAACTCATGCTTGTGACGGTCTTCATCTCTGTCGCCCAACGTCATACACTTTCGCCGTCGCCTGCCGTCGTATAGATCTGAACCATCATTTATAGAAGAGAGGTTAGGTTCCATTCTTTGATGCCGCCGATTTGTTAGTCTTTAAAA
This sequence comes from Inga laurina, assembly GCA_963855925.1. Taxonomy (NCBI): domain Eukaryota; kingdom Viridiplantae; phylum Streptophyta; class Magnoliopsida; order Fabales; family Fabaceae; genus Inga; species Inga laurina. The sequence continues at coordinate 51,945,608 of OY979707.1, read as the reverse complement.
TGCTTTAAATGTCTAAATAGCTACCATAAATTTTTTTGTCTCACTTTTCCGGCTATCTCAATTATTGACTACAATTTAGGGGTGTTCAAAGTATCCCGGTCCCGGTTGTCCCAGCACTGTCCTGGATATTTTATCCCGGGAATTTCCCGTCCCGGCCGGGACCGGGACCGGGATCACACCTTGTGATCCCGGGAATTCCCGGTCTCGGTTTTTTTTTTCTTTTTCTTTTCTTTTTTCCTTAAAAAATAGGTTATTATTTTATTTTTGTATTTTTTACCCCATAAATTAAGTTATCATTTGATAAAATGTATATCACATATTTAGTTAGAGTTAAATTGTATATATCGTGATACAAATCCTAACTATATAATGTATAAAGATAATAACAAAAATGATGAATGTGATAATAATATGTTATTTTTCAATTCTAACTCAATTTATGTGATTTTTATGACTTTATTAGGTGTTAAATAATTACTTTAAACACTAGATTATAAAAAAATTTAACTAATATAATTATATTATTAAGACCGAGAATTCCCGGTCCCGGTTGTCCCGGGAATTTCCCGGGACCGGGACCGGGACCGGGAATGAGATCCCAGTCCCGGGAAATCCCGGGACGGGAACCGGGAATGGGTATTCCCAGTCCCGTCCCGAGATTTGAACACCCCTACTACAATTTTCAGACTTCAATAACCAGAGACCCCATTGAAAATTAACGTGGCTTCTCTTCTGAGTTCCCTCTTATTTACTTGGGTCTTCCTGCAATTTTTCCCTGTATGTACATCAATCTTCAGTTTCCTAATGGATCACTATTTGATCTGTGGCATCTTCATTTATTTGTTAGTCGTCAATTTCCTTAAGATCCATGACCAAGACACAATCTTATAAGGAACCTCTTTATTTTTTCTTTTTTAATTTATTCCTTAGATTCTTTCTTGGCCCTATATCTTCTTGACCCGTGAAGTAACCATATAGTTACTTATTTTGGATTTTCTTTACCTCTATGTAATTATGTAGATAGGTAATTAGTATTTTGGATCAAGCTTCTTGCTTGCAGGACAATTCATGTAATCAAAGTTAAGGACAATAAATACATTAACATATAACATTGAGATGACAAAAAAGTCAAGAATTTATTCTAGATTACTTTAACTACTTCAGGCATGTAAGTTCTATTTCTTTGGTGTAGGTATTTTTGACATCACTGGTATATGAGATGGAAAAGAATCTCAGAATAATGATGAAGGTGATGGTCTTGGCGATGGGCCATATTGGATAATAACCTATGGTTATTTTTTTTCCCTCTTAGTGCTCTATATGCTATGCTTTGTGATATTTGGCTCTGTCACAGGTAAGAATAATATAATACAAGCATGTTAAACTATTTTTCACTTGACATTTTGGATTTTCTTTAATGCAGCTAACTTCATTTATAGGATTGACATTCTTTACATTGAATGACTATAACATCCAAATTGTTTTTTATTTCATCCTCATAAACTTGCAAATTTCACTGGCATTTCTTGTGGCAGCCATGTTTTCAAATGTTAAGACAACTACAGGTTGGCAATTAATCCTCTGTGTTGTTCATAATTAGGCGTTTAGTTCTTCTATTCTCAAGTTTGATTATTGACATTTCTCTGTAATAATTGCAGTAATTACTATATTGATGTCTTTGCAACCGGGTTATCTTTTCAACCTTTTTGTTAAAGATCACTCACTCCCAAGTAAGTTGGTTGGCTGGGGAATAATGACCATCTTTTTTGCCCTTTTGATCTTCATATATTGGAATTGCTGACTTTGACATAAACCTTTAATCTTGCTCCTTTCCAATTTCCAACTAAATGTCATTACTTTTGTGGCTATAAACACACCTAGCCAAATTCAGAGTGAGGAATATTATTCCTGACTCCACTTCCCTCCATAAACAATGCATCCCCCTCCTTTACTTTTGGTCTACTTTCAGATTGCCCTATGAATTCATTAAAAAAAAAAATTGCCCTATGAACTTATAAAACTAGAAATTTCACTTTAGGAAATAGGCCATTCTATCTTTTCTACCCTTAGTGCCAATACCTCATGTTGCTTGTTATGAACTAGAATTGATAACATGCATAAAAAGGACTTTACAATTTTAATATATTTTTCACTTTTGTCTTGATACATTGTGGTAAATAATTACAATAGCTATAAACTGTGAAACTTTATAATTGCAATCAAAAAAGAAAGTAGCAGGTGGAATTAACCAATAAGTTATGAACAAAATGAGCTACAAAGAGAAGCTCAAGTGTATCCACTAGAAGCTGGGGCAGGAAAACAAGCAGTGGTTGGCACAAAAGGAAGCAAAAGGAGTTGGAATGCAAAGAGCTTAATTGGAGGACTTCATTTAGGAAGATCTAAGCTCATTTGTGAACATGTATCTGTAACATGTTGTAACATAGTTTATAAGCAGACAATGTAATGCAATTATATTGTAATAAAAGTTCCTTTATTTTAGAACAATTTTCTCAATGTTTTTAACATATTTTCATGTGGTGATATAATTTACCTTTTGTAAATACTTGACTAAATTGTAATGCTTCAAGTGACTTGACATCATAATCCAATGGAGCCTACAAGCATAAGCAATAAAATCACAATAACATGGTATGTTTGAAATAAACATCTCAAATACTTGAAAAATAGAAGCCTCACCACTATTAATCTTGTGAATGACATTTGACTTTGTTCATGTGTATTTGAGCTTAGTGCTCCATTTTGCAGTGGCAATGGTATAGTTGACATAGGAAGACCATATTGCTTTGGCACTTGTGTATTTGACACCGAGGGACCATATTGCACTGACAGTGGTGTATATGACATAGTATGACTATATTGCATTGGCAATAGTGTACCTGATATAGGGGGACTACATTGCATTGGCACAGGTGTGCATGGCATAGTGGGACTATATTGCACAGGTACTGGGATATTTGAATTAGGGGGCCTGTGTTGCAATAATGCAAGTGTATGACATTGCACCAAATTTGATGAGCCAGATACTTCCAATGTATTTTGGGTTTCTTGCAATAATATCAATAAAAACTCATTACAAAAACACAGTGCAACTTACTTAAAAATATCAAAGTAAAAATCTATACCTTTGAACTTTGTAATGTCTTGTTAGTAGGTTTATTTTTATTTTTAACTTCCCCTTTTTTACTAGGGTTGCCAACCCAACTTTTACTCATCTTTTTTCACTCTCTCTTTTTGAATCCAATGCCTTCACCACCATTATTACCATTATCATCATCAACACCACCTTTACTATCAACGCCATTTGATGAGTGTTTAATAAGAAGTTCAGACACTTTCTTGTTGAGTTCTAGCATTACTTGATGAACCATAGAGAATGCCTCTGGACACTCAAATGCATCACTGGCTAATTTTATTAACATTGGGCACAATTGCTTATATCGATTTGAGCATTCTATTTTAGGATCAACCTCAATTTCCTTTCCCTTGTTATCATACACTATACCGCACCTTGCTTCTCTTGTCCATCTTTTTAAAATATATTTCTGTGGAAGTAGCTTGACATCGTGGTTGCACAATATCCTCAGGGCATGACAACATAATATTCCCCATTTTTCAAACTTCTTACAACCACAAGTAATGGTAGCCTCCTTCTCTGCTCTTAATGGTTCAAATGTTAACCTCCACTCTCCCTTCTTGTCAACTCTTGTGATGACATAATCGAATACAAAACAATCATCATCTTCATTTTTCTTTCTTTCTTTTCTCTCTTTTATACATGTAGCATCACGTAAGTCATACTCCTATTGGAACAAGTCAAAAATTGGTGGAGTGTAAACTTGAGAAAGCTGTTGATTTTGTCTTGAGTTAAAATCACTCTTCAATTCATTATAACGTTTATCCACAATAACCTCTTCAAAGACTTTAAAGAATTGATCGGTATTCCATTTGGGATTTGTGTAACTTTTGATGAATGAATTGACGCTTTGACTTAATTGAGTGCTTCTCATACCAAGAGTTTTTGAATCCTTCATATAACATGCTACCCACTTTTCTTTTATCTCATAAATAGAAATCAACCATTGATTCTTTGCAGCATTATATTTTGACAATAATGCTTTCCAAGCTTCCTTAAATGCTATCTCTTCATCACATTGATACATGCACCAATTAAACTTACTCAATAAATGCGAGTCATTTTTCATCAAATTTCCAAGATGTTTTACCGCATTTCTATTAATATGAAATGTGCACAGGCCATGCTTTACACTTGGCATTACCTCTTTTAAGGCTCGTGCCATTGCTGCATCTTGGTTAGTAAATATAGTAAATGTCATTTTCTTCTTGTGTTTCCAAAAAAGTTTCAAAAAGCCATTTAAAAGACTCAATGGTCTTATTGTAATATCCTAAATTATAATTAAGGGCTAATAACTTCAAAGTGATGTAATTAATCTTAATTAAACACTTTTGAAGTATATGAGGTAAATTGTGATGTAAAATGTGTTTGGTAATGGTTTAGTAAGCATTGTGATAATCAGGGGCAAAATGGTAAATTACCAACCAGTTGGTCAGTTATTGAAGAGGAGACTCATAGGTAACTTGAGATCAATGGCTAGGATTGAACGAGTAAGAGGCGGAATCAAGTGTGTATGTGAGTAAATGAAATCATAGAAGGAAGCACAAGATGTTGACAAGTGGCAAAAGATGGACCATGGGATAAGGTCAAATTTTCAAACTCAATTTTCTCTTCCCTCTCCTCTTCCAAGTCGTTGAAGCATGGGGAAAAGGGAAAAATCTTCTTCTTTCTATCATTATCATTCTTATCGCATCTCTCTCCTCACGTCCATTTCCGGTGGAACCAAGGAAGAAAGAGAAAGGAAGGGCTTAAGTTTAGGTGAGTATTTGACTCTAAAATGCTCACTTCACCTTCACTAATATTATTCAAGAGGTCAAGAGCTTTATTCCTATGTTTTCAGATTTTTTATTAGTGGTGTTTGAGAATTAGTGAGAACTTGGAAGTTGTGGAATCAAGGATTTGATTTCAACAAATTGAGAAGGTAAGCATTTGATACATTTTGGTATATTCGTAATGATTTTTGGTTAAGTTTTGTAAATTCTAGAATTTTTCCCTTAATATAGTGTTAATTTGGAATGTAAGAAGTTGATAGAGTGTTATGGTTGAATTGGTAGCTATTGGTATCTTTGAGTTATTAGGATTGGGTTAGAATTAAGAAGTGGGAGTTATGATGATTGAGAGTTTTGGGTGTAATGTAAAGGCCCAAAAGCAAAATTGTTGTTAGTATGTGATTTTGGTGGTTATGAGGTTACCAATAGGTTCCTTATGACAATTTGTGTGAGAATGAGCTTTGGTGTAGGTTTTGGAGTCATAGGGATCAGTTTTGATAAATCTGGAAAACCATATCAGTTGCTACGATCTGGCTTCTAATAAGCCTCACTCGAGTGCAGTATGATATTTCCCTTGTTCTGGGTTAAGTCCTCAGGCAGAGATCACGAGCAAACTTCTTTATTTTTGGGTGATATACGTTATCACTCGAGTGCATATACATGTAGCACTATGAGCGTGCGTCTCGGGTTAGCACTCGCAGGCGTGGTGTCAAGAGTGCGCGTGGGCACTCACGAGCATTGGGAAGTCACTCGAGTGCTAGGGCTAGTACTCGAGTGCACTTGTCGCCTTGGAGCCTTAGTTGCTCTCGGGTTGTCACTTCCTGCACCCTACTTGATGGGACTCAGGTGACTAGGTGTCATCACTAAAGTGTCCGGGTGAGTGCTCGAGTGCACTGGCCACTCTAGGAGGTGTTGGTGCTCTCGGGTACACACTTTCTGTGTCTCACTCGTTGGGACTCGAGTGCGATTAAGGGGCAACACTCGAGTGAGGCCTTCTTCACTCGAGTAAGTCAGCCCAAAATTAGAGTTTTGCTTTCTAAAAAGGTATCTTTGGGGCAGTTTCTTCCAACCCTTTAGGCATATGTTTATGCCTATAGTGGTCACCTAAAGAGTTTAAATGATAACCAACTTAAAGTACTACGAAATTAAGAACTTGGAAAAGAGATTGACGGGTTGTCCCTAACTTAGTTTATAGGATTTGACATTTGCCGCCCTCGAGAGCCCACGGTGCTGAAGAGCGTCAGGAAAGAATAAGGTAGTGACTCTTTCTATTATACTATGTGTGAAACATTGTATGTATGTTTGTCATGCATTGAGAATACTTTGTGATACATAGAGATCGCAGCGAAAGCTGACGCATAGAGTTTACAGCCATGAGTGCTGTCGTTTGTGGCGTGAGCCATGATATATTGTGATGCTGCTTAACATGATCATATATGCTATGTGTTTATGCATTGTGTGAATGATTTGTTACTACTGGGATTCTCTTGAATCTCATTCTTTTCAATGACTAACATTTCAGACAGGGAAAATGACCTTAAAGAGAAGCGGGCAACCAAGAGCAAGTAGGGCCCCTTGGGGGAATACTTGATTTTGGGATATTGGTTATCTATTTTTGAATTTGGGATTACTGTATGTTTTGAGATATAAATATTACATTTGATTTTGGTTAGGTAATCCCCTAGTGGAGATTTGTAATCCCTTAGTTTATATATGTATGAAACCCGGGAATTGCCGGGGATTTAGTTTTACACTCTGATATATAGAAATGTGAATTAACTGCACAGGTAATTATATTCGAAATTTGAAATTGAGACCAGGATGGGGGAAAAGTTTTTTGAAAGATTTTGTGAAAACCTTATCGTAAGGTAGGAAGTTGAAATGAGTTTAAATTATCCGACAGTCTCTAATCCGTCTTAATTATGCGTTATCGAATTATAATTACGATAATCAAGGCAGGGGGTTACACTCATCATATAACAAAGAGGCACCAAATATCACTGTTTCTCTATAATTGTTGAAACCTAAGAAAATGGCAAGTAGTCTATTTTCACAATTTGTAGAGTATGTTGTATTAAATAAAATCACTTCTCTAAAACAACTATAGTCTATCAACATACATGCGTCGGCCCAAAACACATTAGTTATTTGTTCTTTTGAATCCATTTGATACACATGAAAAAATGAAGGATTTTTAGCGAGTTGCTGTTGAAAATAATGAAGTAGACACCCAGCTTCACCATATACCATTTCTCGCTGCCTCCTTGATGTTAGATAACTCTTTACATCCTCTTAGTATACCCCAAATTAGCCCTTCCTCCTGCATATTTACTCATTAAGTTAAAAGAGGATTTTTGCTTAATCCTAACATCTTCAGCAGCCTCTAAAGCATAGCCCTGTGCTTTTGGTAATCTCCTTTGTGATGGCAACATATGAACAGTTTTAAGAGGCTCTAAAGGATGATTATGATCTAAAAATAGTTCAGTAATTCTATATCTTTCATTCACTTTTTTAATTATCATTCTAACTTCACACTAGTTCTTGTCTCCTGTTGAGGCTTCTTAATTTTCAAATCTCTTCTATTTGGTTTCCTCACTCCCTCCTTGTGGCAAACATATCTGTAATATATGATAGAACCATCTTTCCTACTATTATTAGAGTTTTCTTTTCTAACACCAAATCTCATTCTTCCACCATAGTCAACCCAATATTGCCATGTACATTATCAAATTCAAGACTCAGAGTGGGAGTTGTATTTTTATCCATTGCTTAGGAGAAGCTGAAAAAAAAAAAGAGATACCTGAAAAACAAATAACTAATATAAAGCATGAATATCATAGCTTAAACATCTACTAAATTAAAACAAACATAGGAAAAACAACTAGCATATACAAATGACGTAATCAGTATACAATGTAATGATTCCTTTTTTCTTCCATGGTTATCCGATTTTATAAGAGCAACACAAGCAAAAAAAAAAAAAACTCAAAGGGATGTATACAAACTATAAAACAAACATATATAACCAATCAAGAAGCAATCAATAAATGCAAAAGATGAACAAGCTAATACCTTTCTTCAATGATTTCTTCCTAGGTATAGCTTGCAAAGACTATTTGGAGGCAAAAATATGAGTTTCCCACTTAGCATGAGTTTCCTAGGATTTTTTTTCCCACTAAAGTGCTGCTCTATTTTTTTCCGCGTTCCCAGGATGCTGCTCTGTTTTTCCCCCACCTAGCATCAGTTTTGCCAAGATGTTATTTTGACTTGTTTTTTTTAATCAAAACACTGTCGTTTGCTCTGTTTTTTCCCCTCCTAGCATCAGTTTTGCCAAGATGTTATTTTGACTTATTTTCTTTTTTAATCTAAACACTATCTTTTTGTGTAAATGGAGGGTAAGTGGAGGGATGCTTTAGTGGAGAGGTTTCGGGCCCCTTTTTGTTCTGGTTTTCGCTTCTTGTTGCTGCCCTATTTTTTTATGGCTTTTAGTTTTCAAAAACAAGGAATGAAATGAAGATTAGAGAAAAAACATCTAAATCTAAAAGAATAAGTTACCCCGACAAAAAACAGAAAGAGAAAAAAAAAAGCTCTCTCTTTTAGTAGTAAAGCTTCGGCTTGTGAACTGACTGTAGCAATAAATAAATACTGATCTGATCATTAACATAAGACGTATTTACTGTGTGTGTGTTTAGATTAGCTTTTGGAGAATAGCTTTTATGATTTATGAAGTAAGTATGTGAGAGGAGTTTTGTATCAGCTTGTGGAAAAGGGCTTCTGAAACCATGGTTTTAGTGTTACTCAAACACTTTAATTTGATTAGATTAAAGAAGTTAAATGAGTTAGTTAATATGACATATATTTTCTAAAACACCACAGTCATCTTTCTTAATTCCCTTATTCCCTCTTCTCTTTGATTATTGTTGAGGGACCATCAGTAGAGGTAAATTAGGAAAAGATTAACAAATATGAAATTTTATATTTGAAACCAATATCAACTTTATAAATATGTTTTATATTAAGGACCGGATGAGGATTACAAAGGTAATGTGACCCTCCTTTCAACACCCATTTGCCAAACATGATGATGCAAGGAACACTGAGAGGCTAAGCCATTAGCTAAGCTCAGCCAGAACAATGAGGAATAATCATTCATTTACTCCATGACTAACACGGATTCAGCATATTGTCTATTAATGAAAACCCTTTTAGAGATAAGTTTGGGTCATAAGCATCATGTTGCTTGCACAGTTGCACATTACGGAGTCTGAACATGGGGACTGAGGATACGAGGGATGAGCAAAGAAGGAGAATATGTTATTGGGTCTATTAAATGAAACGACATCATTTTGTAGGATGAGCTTCAGATGCTCATTGATCTAGTTAGTAGTAGGGTTATGGAAACCGGATCAGCCGGTCCGACCTAAAAACTGGCGAACCGGCATGTAGACTGGTCCGGTTCCCAATTTTTTTAAAATTTTTTTTTATGTTTTCTTTAGAATTTCATACCAATAAGTCTAAAATCTTCAATTTCTCACCGGTTTGGCCCCGATCTGACTCACTGACCCTTAACCCAGTACTCCGACTGGTTCAATACCTAGTCCGAGTTTTAATACCTTAGTTAGCAGGCGACGCGGGCTTGTTTTTTTCATGGTATAGCAAGCTTCCATTGTACAGTGAATGCTGAGTAAGAGGACTAAGGGGACCAAATAATTATCAAATACTAGCTTTAGTCTGTAATACGAGAGTTGACTGAATTGAGTAAAAGAAGTTAATTACGTTAATTATCTGTAATAAAGGTATATTGGTTTTTATAAAATACTATCTTTCATTATAACTATCTTTAAAAAAAACATATGAATATATGCAATCAATATGAATATTTTAGAAGAAAAATAAAAATTTTGGAGACAAAGTGAATTGACATCTTATATTTAAAATTAAATCTAGCTCTCAAATAGCTTAAACCACATTCGATCTTTAATATAAGATTTATTGACTTTTTTGAAGAGATTAAAAAAAAAGAAAAATCCCTATAAAATACAATTGAAATAGGGAAATCCCTAATCAGTACATTGAAATTAAAAAATCCGGATCAGTCACGCGTCAACACGGATGAACAGTGCGGCGGCGCCAAAAGACGATTTTGCCCTTCAGCCCTCATTCTCGCCACTTCAAAAATAACAACACGCGATTATTAATTAACAACTTCGAATTCTTGATTAACAACTCCGTATTCTTGTTTCACAACTTCCTTATTTAAGTTTCAAAGCCCATAACAACACCTCTTTTTTTTATTAACAACACGCCCTCTTAATTAACAACTCCGTATTCTTTATTAATAACTCCGTATTTTTTATTAACAACTCCATTTCATCTTTTTACTTTCACAATAACAACACCAGTGTTGTTATTAACAATACCATATTCTACATTAACAACTCCCATTTCTTGTTTCACAACTTCATAATTTAAGTTTCAGGGCCAATAACAACACCTCTTTCTTTATTAACAACACCATATTTTACATTAACAACACTATATTTTTTAGATGCGAATATGTGGAAAAATAAAACGGAATTGTTAATCGAGAATTTGAAGTTGTTAATAACAAGACCGGTGTTGTTATTGTAAAAGTAAAAAGATGAAACTGGAGTTGTTAATTAAGAATATGGAGTTGTTAATAAAAAATCCAGAGTTGTTAATTAAAAACCGCGTGTTGTTATTTTTGAAGTGGCGAGAATGAGGATTGAAGGGCAAAATCATCTTTCAGCACTGCCAGCATTGTTCACTACCATTGAGAAAGTGAGAAAGATCCTCCTCCCACTAATCTCTCCACCACGCAAACTGATGTAACCAACCAGCTGAGCTGGGTTTCACTGTTCAAATCATGCAGACTCTCCAAATTCTCCATTCGATGATAACTCCACAACACCCTATCAGAAATCACTCAATAGCTCTTCGTTGATCCGTGAATCACATGAGCCATTTCTTCCATGAAATCAAAGTTTTTTTTTAATGATCCTGAAGCTGAAGTCATCCCTAAGTTTGGTGATTACATTGTTCCTTGGGCACAAGACCTTCTTTTGAAGCTGCTGGTACTCTAGATACAATCTAAGTTAAGCTTTTTCTTTTAAGAGAACAAAACAATGAGTTGTGACAAGGGCATATAGAGAACAAAACAACAAAACACAGTACACTAGATACTCAAATAATCTCTCTCTATTCCATCTCCTACATTGCAAGGGCAGAACACATTCAAAATTCAAAGGACCAAACCCAAGTTCCTTCACTTACATCACATTCACCTGGAAATGTATAGTAGCCAGAAATCAGCTTCAATAATTCAAATTTACGAGTGTAACCTAAGATAGAAACTTGGATCCCCCCTCAAGTATAGACTCTTCTAATTTCAAGTGTTGCTTCATTTAAAAATTCCATATATACACACACACAGGCCAAAATAAATCAAAGAAGCAACTAGTAAGTCAGATTATCCAGATTAAATCAAAATAGCACATATTACTTCATTCAGCAATTTCAAATTAAGGGAGTAGCACTAAAAAAATGTAGGTGGTGAATCACATGTATTCTGTTGAAACAGCTAGGAACTTAACAATAAAATTTCCACTTGATGATAACCTCTACAACTATCTTGTTCATTGGAAAGGTTTTCCAGATCAGTATGGCCATATTGTTCACTTTGGACAATGTCTCATTTTTAACAACCTTGTTTGTTGGAAAGGATTTTCAGATTGAAGCACCATTCTGAATTCTGCCATTCCCTCCCCAAATTTGTGCTTCCATTTTAACTCGTCAGGAGCCGAGTTCATCAATTAGGGGAGAAATGATGGAATATATGAATGATATCTTGAAGAATCCTATAGAAAACATATCTTGCGATAGGAGATTTGGAAGGACTTATGCTAGAAAAATAAGACTTTGCTTTTTGTTATTTATTATATCCTTAAGTAGCGCTTCTCACTTTTGCAAGCTGTTTCTGTACCTCACCTTTGCAAGTTGTTTCTGTATTTTGCAAGGTGCTTCTGTACCTGACTTTTGCAAGTTGTTTCTGTATTTTAATTGATGTCACTACTGCCAGTAGCTTTATGATTGCAAGTTGTATTGAGTTTCCTTCATGGTAAGGAAATCTCTTCTATAAATAGGGAGCAAAACAGCATATGTAGGCAGACTTGGATTAATGAATATTATGAGTTAGTTGCTTTCTCTATTCCCCCTTTCGGTTCTGTCTCCTTCCCCCTCTATTCTGATATTCATTTTCCCCTCCTTTCTGTTCTGATCAGTCCCTCCCTCCCTCCCACCATATCTGTTTCTCCCACTCCCCTTCACTCTTACTGCTTTTTCCTTACCTTAATCAGATCTGTGTGTGCAAAACTAAGAGAGTGTGTGAGTGTTTTACATCAGAATCCTTAAATTTTTTAGAGCTACGCACAACATTTGTTTTAATAAACTATATAACTCTATCAAGATCAAGTTAGGTAGCAAAACTTTCACTCATGACATAACATTAGTTTTCATTGGTAGATCCTTTCCAAGCAAAATTAGAGCAAACAACATAATTGAAAGTTAATAATGTAATGCATCAAATCAAAGAGATGTAGTGAGAAGACAGTTCCACAAGTGCAACATCTTTAGTCCATATCCATACCTTAAAACCTATACAATCTCCATTTCCCTCGCAAGATCCAGTTTAGACTGATACAACTCAAATAATTCGTTAGCTTCCGGCTCATGACAAAAGACAAACCTCCTTAAAAAGTCCTTTTCAGATAATATAAATGCTCCAAGAAATTTTCCCTTTTTCACCAGACCCTTTGACAACAAAACTTGAATGACAGCACCTCTTGGAACAATTCGTTTCTTCAAACTATGTCCCAAAACTTGAGGATATGTGCAAATATCAGAAGAATTGCAGCCCAGGTTGAGAGTAAGATACTCCAATATTGCATCAATTTTATCCTCAGATCCCTTCATACAGAATGGAAAGCTTCTGAAAGCAACAACAATGTCATTGTCTGACCAGCCCCACTTCTTATACACATTAGCCTTTTTTGACCATGTCCGTTTGCTTAGGGATGTTAACTCATAAACGGCAATAGCAAATATATACTTTGAAGGATCAAACCCCATTTCCTGAAGCTCCTTCACAATCATCTTGAAGCGACCAGTACTTATAGTAAATGTCCTGGGATACAGTTGCAACAGTTTAATGACATTTGATTCAGGAACTCCGGTTTCTCTTAATATCTTCATCTTGGGCGGGACACGGGTGTCAATAAGAATGCTCAAGCAAGATTTAAGAGCTTTAATGAATTTTTCGTCAGATTGAAACAAATCCTGAAAGAAATCAAACGAAGGAATGAGTACCTTATCCAAGCTTCTTCTCATGATGTTAGGCTGACCGCACAAGAGCTTAGGGATGTCTGACCTCAAAACGCCTCTGGATATGAAAAACTCGATCTTAGGCAGAAAGGTTTTCTCAGGGTCAGATCGAAGGAATTGTGGGATATCTCTTGTGAAACGAATAATCTGGGCTTTTGAGAACCCCAGATTCTTCAAGAAATTGATAACCAGATCTGGTTTTTCTCGCGTTTCCAAGGTGATATACTTGGAAGCTGAAGCAGCTTCTTCAGGTGAGAAGCCACAAGTGTCAATGAGATATGAGACTGTGAAAGAATGGCCATTGGACGAAATTGAATTACAGTACCTGGCAGTAGGAAGTAGCCATTGGTTTTGAATGCAAAGTAATTGCTGAGATGTTGAAGGAGAGATTGTGTTGATGATTTGCCTCCGAAAAGGGACGATCTTACTGAGAGCGTAAAGCATGGGTTCTTGAAGATTGAGCAAGCTAACGGCAAATGCAAACCCTTGGAGGGCTCAGATCAGTTTTAATGTGTAAAAACTAAACGAGAGAGATTGCTTCCCCCGCCGTGAAAATATTGGGAAAATAATTTTTAGCTATAAATTTTAAAAAAATAATTGATACTAGAAAATAGGTAAAATGATGAACATGTCCTCAATTAAAAAAAGGGGAAAGAATCACTTTTACCTCAAAAGTTTTACTTAGTAGCACTGAATACTTAGAAGTTTTTTTTGGAACATTTTTGTTTCAAAAGTTTATAAAACATAGCATATTCATCCTGACCTCATAGAAACCTACGGTGACCGTTTAAATGACACGATGACTTTCAAACTGACATGGTGGAGGCCGAGCTGGCGTATACGTGGACATAAACTAGCTGATGTGGCTAAAAGGCAACGGACCAATAAAAAGATTCGATTAACATTATTGAAATCACGAGCACCGTTCCACGAAAAAAAAATTACGAGAACAAAAAATTAGGCTAGAGCGATTGGGAGTGAGAGAGCAATGAAATTGTGAGAAAGTGGGGCGTATGTGCTATCTAAGTTGTGAGCAAAGATTCATCCTCAATTTTTAGATATGGAATCTTTGAATCACATGTAAAGCATGGTGTCCTTAATCTTTTGGTTTCTTTATGCATTTTCATAGTCTAATGTTGAACTCGCCCTTTATCTCTTTGCTTAATGTTGATTTGGATTAATTAATTTTGGGTCAAGGTTAAATGGCATTAGAAGGGTGTGGTGGTTCGGATGGTGGTCCAAAGGGTGTTTCCAGAGGGTGGGACCGATGAGGTGTAGGATATCTAGGATGTGGTAGATAGAAACATATATATTGAATGAGGAGAGAGACAATGGAGATAACAACAAAGGTGAAGAAATAGATCGGGATAAGAGAGCCGCTCATTTACATAATATATTATTGGGATTGAAAGAGGTGAGGAAGGAAGTATCTGAAGAAGATGGGGAGAAACTAATTGATAAACAATTGGCTAAAATAGGACATGATAATGGAGACAACGATAGGGTGATTCCAAGCGAAGGTGAGGTTGAAGAGGATCTTGATTCTGAGGGTGATAGTGATAGTGACAATTAAAAAGGAGCCAAATAGGGATGAAGGTCACCCCTTTTTCATATTGGGTGGGACATATGCAAACAAGGAGTTAGTTGCAGCCATAAATAGGCATTCTATCATTTTTGGAGTTGAGTTGAAGCTGGTTAAAAGTGAGTCTTTAAGAGTTCAGGTAAGATGTCAAAGAGGGTACCCATTTGTGTTGTATGCCTCTAAAGATGGGTCACATCCGAGTCTGAAAATGAATACCCTGTTATTGGAACATAGTTGTAGCCGTGTATTTAAGAATCACAAGGCTTTTGTGAAGTGGAATTGGTGCTTAGTGTTTGTATCTACAAGTGTAAAAGAGCAAAAAGGTTAATTGTGGAGGGGATGGAAGGAAGTTACATTGATGAGTTCAACAACCTCAAAGCTTACTGTAATGAGTTGAAAAATTCCAATCCGAGGTTAGATGTATCTCTTGAACTAAGCAAAGAAGCCCTTGAAAATGGCTAAAGGGTCTTCAACCGGTTGTATATGTGTTTCAATGCCGCGAAGGTAATTGTATCAATTTTTTTTTGTGGTTTTTCATTGCTGCCATTGTTTCAATTACTGACTCAGTAAATGTTTCAAAGCTTACTGTCATGTTTTTGTGTTTCATGATTGGTTTTCATTTATGGTTTCAATTACTGCCTTAAATCAATTTTTTTTTCAGGTTTGTCATTGTTGTTATGGTTTTGTGATTAAGTTTTCATTGCTGAAGTAAAAGTTGCAGTCAAGTCACCAAAGTCTTCTTTTATCTATTTGACCATTGGTTTCACATATTAGCTGGGAATTTTGGCCGCGGGATTTCAAAACCTCCCCTCTGACCGAACCCCTAGGTGAATATGACCACTAAATTTGTGTAAGCCCTTTTAAAGCCCTAGGATTATAATTTTTCAATCCACTAAATTATGTAGCAATAGACAACCCATATGTATCAAATGTAGAAGCTTGCCTAGTGTTTCTTCAACATGGCAAATGTCTGTTGGGGCTATCATGAGGACAGGGAGAATATGCTACGTCTTGTAAACTTTCAAGGCAAAAATGCTCTAAAAAAAAGCTTTCAGGTGCCCAGTGCTCCTAAGGTAAAATTTCCAAGGCAAAAATGATACTTAACCCATAAAAAAGTTGATTCTTTCTTCCAATTTCAATATTTATATACGTCAATCGTTTTACATAAATATATGCGTGTGTGTGTGTGTGTGTGTGTGTCTTAAGAAGATTGCTTCCTAAGGGCGTGTTTCGTACGCTTGAATTGGAGGAGGTGGAAATGGAATTGGATATGAATTCCAAGAGAAGGTTTGTGTTTGGTACAATAGAATTGGCTCTCAATTCCAATTCTATGTGGAAGCCACATAAGTCAATTCCACCCAAATCAATTCCATCTCAAAAGCGAAGATTTATAATTCCACTTCCATAATTCCATCAATTACTCTCCTCCTTTTGGTGACCTCACCTCCCTCACCGGCACCTCTGCTCTTTCATTGATGACGGCGATGGCGATTTTGGGCAAAACATGATGGTAACCTTTTGGCGGTGAATGCTCACATCGACGGAAAGCAGAGAAAAACCAACGACAATTTGGAAGGATGAAGGAGGCCAATGAAGATAGTGGAGAGAGAAAGAACTGACAGTGAACAACGAAAGGAGTGGGAGCAACCACCAACGGTGACTTCCGGCAGTAAAGAACATAGAAGCTTCCTCTCTCTCTCTCTCTCTCTCCAACAGCGGTGCTGAATCAGAAAATGGTGGAGGTTAGTTAATGGAGTAGGATGATGTCGGTAGTCGATCGGTGGTAGTGGTGTTTCTTCTCCCACCGTCGACCCTTCTCTCTCTCGTTCCAATCGCCGAAGAAACAGCTCAACCGCACCCCTTATTGTGTTTCAGATCTAGTTTCCGACGACGCTGAGGTCACTCAACGGTGGTGATGTGAAAGAAGATGAAGGTGGGCGGTGGGGCTCTCTTTTTCTCCTCCGGTTGCCTCTGTCTCTCCTTTCTTCTCTTCCGCCGCACCTCCTGGCTCCACTCTTTGCCCCCCTCCCAACTCTCCACTGAAGAAGAACAGGAAGGAGGAAAGGCTGAAGAGAGAAAAGGAAGTTTTTTTTTTGGACGAGGGCATACTAGTAATTTTATATTTTAAATAAAAATATTAATCTAAATTCCGTGTACATACCAAACACACTTTTAAACCTCATTTCCATTTCCATATCCATATCCATCAAAATCAATTCCAGTATATCAAACGAATTCTAAAAGTATTATTAAATCGTTTGAATTCCTTAAAATATATATTTAACATAGAATTGATAAGCGCGTAAGCTTATGAATATAAATATGATTTGATAAAAAGTGATTCTAAATATGAATTTAATTTATTATAAATTACACTATTTTTGAACAATAAACATATTTTGCCACAACGATCATCTTAGTTCATTTTGACTTTTGCTTAAAAATAGAAGGATTAATACAATGTTTAGGCCTTGTTTGGTATGAAGCATTGAGGAGTAGGGACTGGGATAGAATTAGAATATATCATTTGGTTTGAGAGACTACGAATAACTAGGAATTGAGAATACAATGAAAGTGGGATTGCTGCAAAGCCACCTCCCCTGGTATTACCATTTCAATCCTGGGATTGCAAATTTTAGAGACAAAAATATCTCTGTTTATAATATTTTCTTAACAAAAATACTCTCTAACAATTTTACCCTAAATTAGTTCAATTTCATTTCGGAACCTTTTCCATAGATTTTTATAAAGTAAGCCTTTTCCATATTCCTAAGGAGTATTGCTTGCCCACAAGAAGTATTATGATTCCTCTAAAATGCTTTCCGATTTATCCTTTAAATTGCGCCAGTAAAAATTTTAAGAAAACTCAAGCCTCTTCACATTTCTCTCTGCATCTCCGTCTTCTTCCTCCTCCTCTATATCTCTCGTGTTTCCCCCCCAGAATTTGTTTCTATGCCTCAATAGTTGTGTGCTATTAATAGTTCAGAAAATTATGTGTCTTTCATTCCTCTGAAAACTTATTATACATTTTAATTCCATAATTTCAGAGAGAAATTTATCAAATCCGAGATTCTCAACGCACCAGTCATGAATCAAAAAGCGATCGATAGATTAAATTTGAGATTTAGAACAAGGTTATTTGGGACTTTTCATAATTAGTGGTTGTTTATTAAATAAAATTAATGAAATCATTCCCTCTAATCATTACCTCATATCAAACATATTTTTAAAGCATCAATCCCAATTCCAATCACAACCTCAGTCCATCAAAATTCAATGCCACCTACCGAACAGGATCTTAGTTCTTCAAGTTTACACTTATTTTGATTTTGATCTCTCAAATTTCAAACAATAAGTTTTGATCCCTCAAGGGGCAAAATAGTTCAGGTTTTTGTTATGTTGTAGGGACAAATATTTCAAATGAAATGAAACTTCAAAGACCAAAATCTATTGTTTGAAACTTGAGAGACACAAACCAAAATGAGAACAAACTTAGGAGATTAAAAATTGTATTAACCCAAAATAGAACTAAAACAAACCTATAAGCAACCTTATTTAATCGATTAATTGACCCCCACAAAATGAGCTTTTTCCACATCCTTTCTTCTTGAATTAATATTTTCAGTGAAGAAGCCTGTGTGTTTCATGGGATGATAGTGTTTCTTAACATTATTATCACCAACATGAATAAGGATCTCAAGCTCATATACACCCTTCAATCTTGAAAAAGCAAAACATAGATGCTCATACGTAAACAAGAACCCTTAAACATGATTCATTGGATGATATGTTTATATGTAATATTGACACCTATGTATACAAGTTAATTAAACTTGGATCGGTCACTAAACCGGTCGGGGTATTGGGTCAAGAGTCAATGGGTCAGACGGAAGTCAAACTGGAACTAACCCGGGATCAAACCGGTGAGAAATTGAAGATTTTAGACTTATTAATATGAAATTTTAAAAAAATTTTAAAAATTGATTTTTTAAAAAATAAAAATTCCGGACCGGACCGGTTTACCGACCGGTTGGCTGGTTTTCTATCCGGACTTCCCGGTCCAATCCGGGTTCTATTACCATGATATATACTCCTCTAAAACCTTAAACCCCATTAAATCTACCTTAAAATCTAACAACTTTCCAACTTTATTCCTACTTAAAATACACAATATCTAATGAGAATAAAGTCTAAATAATAATAAGTGAAGGGTAAAATTGTACATTCACATAAAAAAATTTAATGAGGTGGCTTATAAATAGGATAAAAAAAACTCTCTCTCTCTCTACCTTAAAAGTAAGACCAGGATAGTACATATATATGGATTAGCCTCCTCCCATTAATCTCTCAACCCACGCATACAATCAAAATGGCATCATCATCTTCAGAATCCCATCTTGTCTCTTCCACAATCTTTATCATAAATTACACTTTTGTCATCATATCCCTCAGTACTGATGCAACCAACAAGCTGGGTTACATTGTTGAAATCATACAAAAACTTTCCAAATTCTCCATTCTAGGATAACTACACGACACCTTATCAGAAATCACTCAATAGATCTTTGTTGATCTGTTCTTCCCTGAAGTTCAAGCTTTTTCCCCCCTGATGATCCTGAAGCTGAAGTAATCCCTAAGTTTGGTGATTACGGGTGTATTTGTTTTGGTGATTGGATAAGTAACTTATTTTTACTTAAACTTATGGAATCTTAAGATGGAAAAAAGTTAGATTAGGTAAAATGATGAGTGTTTAAATTAGCGATTGGATAAGTAACTTAAAGTAACTTATGTAAAAGTTAGGATGTTTGGTTTGACTTTTGCATAAGTGATTTTTGTATTAATTAAGAGGAAAAAAAATGAAAAAATTATGGAAATTGAAAAAATGAAGGACTAATTGTGGAAAAAAAAACTAATTGACAACTTAAATGCCAAATGGGACCTGAGAAGATATCTGTATTTATTAAAGTGGCATTCTTGGTAATAAATTGATCCAAACCATCCAATGACGACAGTGTTACCACAAGGCACATTCTCAAAAGTTTGATGCCGTTAACCCATCCAGATAACAGTTCTTTGCACACTCTTCACTTACAAATCTTTCTTTTCTCCGGGGACATAATTGGGTCCGATATTTCTAATCTTCAAACTAGTAGAGACCT
Source organism: Inga laurina (assembly GCA_963855925.1). Lineage (NCBI taxonomy): Eukaryota > Viridiplantae > Streptophyta > Magnoliopsida > Fabales > Fabaceae > Inga > Inga laurina. The sequence continues at coordinate 51,925,544 of OY979707.1, read as the reverse complement.
TACCAAAAAAATACAAGGCAAAAGACATAAAACCGTTCTTTGCAGACTCTAGCATAAAAATCTGCCTTAGTTTCATATATATTAGGAAATTATAAAATACATAATTTTGCGCTTCACTCATACCCACGAAACAGCAGAGCTTTCGAACGACAGAGCATTGTGATGGAACATGTTTGGCAATGATAATTTTACAATAAAATTACAATTATAATGCGAATAAAATAGAAATTGTACAAAGTTACAGTTTTTGAAGAAGTAAAATATAACATAACTAATCAAATCAGAGGTCCCGTACAATTTGGTCCCTGATGGCGTCACGAACATGATTCATTTGGGTTGAATACGCCCGAACATCATCTGTTAACGATGAGTCTTGATCTTGACTATTATCTAAATGAACTACATTATTCTCATTTTCTGCTTCCCTAAAGTCCACATCAGTTTCGGAATTTCTTCTAATGAAATTATGTATAGCCATTGTGGCACAGACAATGCGGACTTGAGTGTCAAAGCTGTACTTACGCATATGTTGTAAGATTTCAAACCTATTTTTCCAGACTCCAAAAGTCTTTTCTATTGTGCATCTCAAGCTTGAATGATAGAAATTGAAAGCTTCATTAGGATTCCGAAACCCCTGGTGATTTCTAAATTCTGGGAGGTGATAACGTTCACATTTGTACGGACTAAGATACCCAACTGTTGTTGGGTAGCCGGAGTCGACCAAATAATATTTGCCTAACATGTGTTAAAATCATTGTAAATGTGAGATTAAGTTAAACGTTAAATGTAGACAAAGAAACGTAATTGAAGTGTACACAATATTTACCTTGTGGTGGATGTGGGAAATTCATGATTGGATCTGAGACAGCAGAGTGAAAAACACGAGCATCATGTGCTGAACCTTCCCATCCTGCTAACTGGAACGTGAAGCACATATCCCAATCACAAACAGCCATAACATTTGGGATATCATTTTCTCCCAATAAACCTATCTCGGGCCAGTCCAGTGATGAGACACCTTATGTGAGTACCATCAATAGCTCCAATGGCACCCTTGAAATATGGGAAATATCGATTATCGTCTGCTATTTTTGGATGACATTGACCAAATTCTGGATCGCGTGGCCTAATAATTTCCGTTCCAAGCTTAAGGCAGGCCGTTAAAACCTTGTGTAGAATCCTACTTACAGTTTCGCCCGAATGTTTAAATATTTATTGTACTAGCCTTTTTCCTACTCCGTGTCCAATAGTGAGTAAAAACATGGCAACCATTTCTTCAACACCGGTATTCCTAGTTTCTCTTAAACCATGCTCACATAACTTAATGCACAAATTATAAAAAACATGTTTTTCCATTCTAAACATCTGATGACATTTTGAACCTTCATTTGCCAACAATTCTTGTACCCAATAGTGACCTGTTCCCTGACTCGCTCTACGCGGTTGTCTGCACACATATGGCACTAAATATTGGCAAAGTAACACGCATAATTGTTGACAATGTTCCAACTCAGCCTCAAAAATTGAGGCGTCATCACAATCTTCATATTCATCTTCATCTTCATCCATCCCCTGCAACCTGTTTCGGTTGTTACGATTTGCCATTGAGTACCTGTGATTGTGGTGAGATTGTGGTGTGAGCAGGATGATTAACAAACATAACATATAATATATATATATATAAATGCTAACATGATAAAACCATTCCAAACGACGGGTCAAGTCATATGTTTTGGAAACAAAAAACTAAAAATGTCTACACTGAAATATCCATACATCAAATGCATACTACAACTAGTCCTCCTCTACGATATAACGCAAATAAGACATCAGGTACTCGGGATCTCGTTTCAATGTCACAAATACATCCCGACATGTCTTGCTTTCCAGAGCTCGCATGCACCGGACTCCAAAGGCTTTGTCCGCCTTCACATCGTCAAGTTCCAGTAGATATTTTACAACCTCAGACATGCTATTTTCTTGAGGTGTCGTTAAAGCCGTTGCTCGATCTATAGTCACATTGGCAATGACACTGACGGCATCAGCTATTTGCTTGGCAGCTGGAAGCTTCTATTTTTTGCTTCTACTAGACCCTTCACCTCTCTTCCTTTTAGGCTCACCTCCAGATGCAGTGGGACCAGTGCTTGATGGCCTCTCCGTTGTTATTCCAATGCTTGCCATTTCATCAGTAACTCTGGTACTAACTGCAGGGTCAACACCGAAATGCTCATCCTCACTGTCCCCAGAGCCTTCCTCTTCATGCCTTGTGGGTCTGTAAACATCATCCTCCTCTTCCTCATTTGTCTGTGGTTGTATGCGAGAGGTTGAGAATCTGTGGTCACCGGACGCCATTCCATCTTTGAATATTATTCGTAACTCACTTTCATTCTTTAGGCATGAGTACCTATATCTCCTATAATCGGGATGCGTCTGCATGCATACAAGTAACAGGAGTCAAAATGCATATTTAAATTAATTACATAACAAAAAGTAACTATTTAAACTTGTAAATTGCACTTAATATTTTTTTTACCTGTAACTTCTCCTTCCACCAATCATCTGATGCAAGGACAATGTTTGTAACAGGGTGTCTGCCCACACTGGTCTCTTTGATTAAAGAATCCCATATTTTCATATCTTTCTTTAACACATCTAATCTATTTTTCAATTGTTTCTTCCCGTAATGTTTGCCAGTCTTTTCAGTGAATGTTTCAATAATAGCCTGCCATGCTTTTGGTGTGAATGATTGCCCTCTGCGTTCTTTTTTGTATATTTGGTCAACGCATGCGTTGACAAATATCTCTATTGACTGTACATCCCATACAGCTTTTGTGTCCATATTTAACTAGGAGAATGAAGGATAAAACATGTATATGAGAAAATATGTGCCCCGCATGCCATGTACTGGAATTTAACTAGGAGAATGAAGGGCAAACCCCGACTTTTTGGATGAGGGCTATGAGAAAATATGTACAAGCAATCCCAAAAGCTTAAGCTAATAGAAAGAACTTCACAATTACTAGCATATCTATCCATCAAAACACGGCAAACCAAGACATGCAATCGAGCCAAATATCATGCATCAAAGGGAAAAATCATGGTTAATAAATTATCAAAAGTTTGCTCTGAAAATCATTGATGAAATTTCACAGCAATCACATGTACAATGTTAAGTTACCAACTGTCTCTAGCCAGTTTAAATTAAACTTACTTTAAATTCTTTGGATTTTTTTTTTTGTGGCAACCAATTTTCTACATATTATGTTTCCAATTTGCTGAAATCAAACAACTGCCTCCACAAAGACAATACCGTAAGTTAAAAGGGTATCTGACCAAGCAAGTTTCATAGACAAAGACGATTAAATGAGGTCAGATACATAGACTTCAGTGTTCAGAGAAACATTTCGTTGGATTTTTCTAGCTAAACCAATGATATGTAAATTATGTTCTACATGGTGAGAAAAAGTTTGTTCCAAATTAAATTAGCAAACAAAGAAAAGCACTAAAAGCAATCAAACATAACATCAATTTTCAATGAAAATAAGAAACACTAGAGCTTACTTATGAAATTATGAAGGAACCAAAGCAAATAAATAATAGTACTACTGAACACAATATAGCACAATCATGGTAAATTTTTTAGAACTTGCGGAATCATTTCAATAAGGCAGCTTAAATAATGAAATTTAAGAGCACAAACCTTGTTTATGATCCATGAGAGCTCAAAATTGTTGTCCGTCGTTGCCGGAAGTTACACCCATTTCTATAAAACTAACTATTGGCTACCTATATTTTCAAAGCGAAAGCGAAGTGTATTATCATAATAAGGTTCGCTCATTATGATAACTTTGTCCAAAAAGGAGTTCCAATCGGTCCAAACAGAGCAAAACTAACAGACCAAACAGAGCAAAACGCAGCCATATCACAGAGCAACCGAGCAACCAACGAATATGAACAATAATTTTGAGCTAAAGCAACGGCATTATACTTTTGAGCTTTTGCAGGTGAGGGAAGATGGAAAATGAACAAAATGCAAGAGACAAATGGAGCAACCAACGTAACTAACAGATCAAACAGACCAACCATCGAAACTAACACATCAAACAGAGCAACCGAACCTATCACAGATCAACCACAACAGAGCAAACAATGGTGGTTCATTGAAATGGCTCCAAATGCAACCAATGCCTGTGAAACCGTAGATAAAGGGAGAGAGTAGAGATCTCAATTAAGTTTGAAAGGTTACCAACGAAAGAGACACGCGACAGAGCAGATCGGCAACGACCTTCAACTGTAGCTAGACACTTCAACGCCGGGCAAGCTCACAGGCTCTTGCTTGTACAGATCCGCCGCCCCTAACTCCAAACCGCAGCAGAACACACCGACACAGAGCAACCCCACTTGCCGGACTTTGACAGTAATGCCCACACACACGGAGCCGAAGAAGAAGACACAGGCAACACCACACTATAGGCTATATGATGGAGCTCAGAACCACGCCGAAAACGACCGTTGACTGCCAAAACCAGACGGATCCATGCCGCCACTAGCCATCGCTTGTGGTCTAGTGTGCCTTGCGTGGAGAAGAGAATGGACAGAATTATTGTTGCGATGAGACACGCAGAACAGCGAAAAAGGTGGGGTAGGTCATTAATTTAAAAAGCAATAAATGCTATCCAACGGTCATTCATTTGAGCTGAAGCAAAAAAAAAAGCTTCATTTCCTTGCTTTGCCCAATCGGTGACTTTTACTTATTCTCACTTAAATATCATCGGTGACACAAACAGGGCTTCTGGCATAAGTTACTATTTTGGACCGACTGGACACTGTTTAAGCCCGATTCAAAGCCCAATCGGTCCAAACAAACACTCCCTACATCATTGGCCTATTCCATAGGAACTAGCCCTTATTTCGAAACTGCTGGTACTCTTAACACAAGCAGCGACCTTATTGGGTCAAAGTGTGATCCTTGCAAGGAATGCTTCGATCCAAAATAAGTTAAGCTTTTTATATTTTTGGGAAACAAAAACTTTGAGTTATGACAGAGTCATCCAGAGAACAAAATAATAAAACATAGTGCACTAGGTACTCAAATCCTTACATTGTAAGGGCAGAACAAATTCAAAAGTCAAAGGACCAAACCAAGTTCCTTCACTTTCATCACAGTCATCTTGAAATGTATAGTAGCTAGAAATCAGCTTCAATAATTCATGCAATTATGAATGACTTATTTTGCACCACAAGAAGAAGATCTGGAGAAGGAAGCCAAAGAAACTAAAGAGTGTGTAAATAAAGAAGGTTGGTGTAGTTTGGAGGGTGGAGCTTTTTGGAAGCGATGAACCAAACTGGGATTTGGCGTTTTGCATAGAATGGAATACATGAGAACCACGTCACTGCCAAAAAATGAGACAAGGAAATTCTTGCCAGCTGTCATCCCCAAAACTACCCATCAAGGCCATCGCTGGACCAAAATGAAATGTGTAAAGAAAATTCTGCAGTCGGATAGAAGAGAATTTGCTTCTGGACATACACATTACCATAGTGCTTATGCGTAGGGGTCTACGTGCACTAAGCACGAAATTGACCCAGGTCCAAGGATCACGTCCTCATCAGATGTCCAAGTCTATCATTACTAAGATAGAAACTTAGATCCCCTCAAGTATAGACTGTCCTAATTTTATGTGTTGATTCATTCAAATATTTCATACGTATCAAAATAAATAAAAGAAGACACTAGTAAGTCAGATTATCCAGAATAAATCAAAATGACCCATATTACATCATTCAACAATTTCAAATTAAGAGTGGCACTGCAACAATATAGGTGATGAATCATATGTATTCCATTGAACCAGCTATGAACTTAACATTAAAACCAATGATATGTTGTTAACTGCCAACACGTCAACAGTTATTATATATGACATAACAAAGTTGCATGTTTGTCATCTGTAAATCAGATATGAAATCTGAATAGAAGATGTTATTTCATTCATGAATCAATTGGGTATTTATATACAAAATCACTCATTATAATAATCCTAATTCCCCTTTATGTGGGATAGTGTTTCCTAACATATCCCTAATTAAGGGGATATTGTTTCCTAACACTCCCCCTCAAGTTGGAGCATAGATGTTAATCAAGCCCAACTTGTTACAAAGATAGTCAACCCGTGTACCATCCAAGGCCTTAGTCAAAAAATCACCCAACTGTTCACTAGACGGTACATGTCCTGTAGAGATAAAGTTTTCTTTGATCTTATCACGTACAAAATGACAATCAATCTCAATGTGTTTCGTACGTTCATGGAACACGGAGTTGGAGGCTATATGTAAGGCAGCTTTATTATCACACCACAATTTTGCAGGTAATGACGTGGCAAGACCAACCTCCTTCATTAACTGGTGAATCCACACAATCTCCTGTACTGACTGAGACATGGCTCGATACTCGGCCTCTGCACTAGACTTGGCCACTACGTCCTGTTTCTTGCTCCTCCAAGATACCAAGTTTCCACCAACAAGAACGCAATAGCCTGTAGTGGATCTCCTAGTCGTTTTTGACCCCGCATGATCTGCATCACAGAAACACTCAATCTTTGTGTGACCATGATTAGTATAGAGTATACCACGACCAGGGGACCCCTTCAAATAGTGCAGGACATGAACCAAAGCTTCCCACTGAGCAATAGTCGGTGCTACCATGAATTGGCTAAGTCTACTGACAGGAAAGGTTACATCAGGGCGAGTTACCGTGAGATAGTTTAGTTTCCCAATCAGCCTCCGGTACCGCTCAGGGTAGGCAAACGGTTTAATCTTCTCAGGATCAATCCTCTTTCTCACATCCTCGGGTAGTTCATCAAACGGCACACTATCATCAATGTCCAAAAAAGGGTTAGGAATCATGGGACAGCTACTGGGTGTTGCCCCAATTTTTCCAGTTTCTTTCAGTAGATCAAGGACATACTTCCGCTGGGTTAGGAGAATGCCTTTCTTGCTTCTCATAACTTCAATCCCAAGAAAGTACTTTAACGGACCCAAATCCTTTGTTTGAAAATGAGAATTAAGAAAGACCTTGAGTGATGAGATCCCTGACGTATCACTACCTGTAATAACAATGTCATCGACATAGACCACTAGGAGAATCATGCCAGCATCCGTTCGTTGATAAAACACAGAATGATCACATTTACTTTGGTTCAGACCAAACTTCTTAACCACAGAACTAAATCTGTCAAACCAAGCACGAGGGCTCTGTTTCAAACCATATAAAGACTTCTGAAGATGGCATACCTTGCCATGCTCCCCCTGAGCAACAAAGCCAGGCGGTTGCTCCATGTATACTTCCTCAAGAAGATCACCATTTAAAAAAGCATTCTTAACGTCCAGTTGATGAAGAGCCCATCCATGGGTAGCTGACATAGAGATAAACAGACGAACAGAGGACAATTTTGCCACAGGGGAGAAAGTTTCAGAGTAGTCAACACCATACGTCTGAGCATAACCCTTAGCAACCAATCGAGCTTTCAATCGTTCCAAGGTGCCATCAGCTTTTGTTTTAACGGCAAACACCCATTTACACCCAATAGCCTTCTTTCCAGGAGGTAAATCAATAAGAGTCCAGGTACCAGCCTTATCAAGGGCCATCATTTCCTCTTCCATCGCAGCACGCCAACCGGGATGGGCCAATGCTTGGGAAAGATTGGTGGGAATGGCAAGAGAGTCTAAGGATGCTATGAAGGAACAAGATGTGGGTGTCAAGTGATTATAGGAAACAAACGAGGAAATTGGGTACATACAAGTGCGTTTACCTTTTCGGAGGGCAATAGGTAGGTCAGTAGGATCTTCAGTATCATGCACTGATACAGTGTCAGAGACAGGAGAAGACACAGGAGCTAAGTGCGGATCAGGCGCCGAGGCAGGTATTGGTAGGTCAGAAAGAGGATCAGTGGCATTACTTTCCTTAGAACGTCTCTGATAAACATAGTGGATCGGAGGTGGAGCAGGTGCCGGCACAGATTCTTGCACTGGTGGAGAGTGAACCTCATACACTAATAGGTGATCAAGATCAGAGTCAGGGGTAGAAGATGGAGGAAGAGCAGGAACATGGAAGAACGAAGTGGACTCATGGAAAGTAACATCTGTAGACACAAGATATCGTCGAAGAGCGGTAGAATAGCACCGATAACCCTTCTGAACCCTAGAATAGCCAAGGAAGACACACTTAAGAGATTTTGGATCAAGCTTGGTGACACAGGGACGAATATCGCGGACAAAACAGACACAACCAAAGATTTTTGGATCAATAGGAAACAAAGGTTTGGAAGGGCACAAAGTTCTGTATGGAATATCACCACTAAGAACAGGAGATGGCATACGATTGATAAGGAAGCAGGCGGTGGACACAGCATCAGCCCAAAAGGATTTAGGAACATGCATTTGAAACATTAGAGCGCGGGCAACTTCTAATAAGTGCCGATTTTTTCTTTCAGCTACACCATTTTGAGCAGGTGTATCTGCACAGGAAGACTGATGAAGCATGCCATGTGTAAGCATATAGTCGTGAAATTGTGTAGAGAAATACTCTTTAGCATTATCACTTCGTAAGATTTTCACAGAGACACCAAACTGAGTTTTGATCTCGGTACAAAAATTGCAAAAATGTGAAAATAACTCAGAACGATTTTTCATTAAATAAAGCCAGGTGGTTCGAGAAAAATCATCAACGAAAGTAACAAAGTACTTAAAACCAGACGTGGACACAATAGGACAAGGACCCCAAACATCAGAATGAACCAAGTCAAAGGGGGACGCAGCCCGTTTATTTACGCGAGGTGCCAGGTGAACACGGTGGTGTTTGGCAAACTGACACGACTCACACTCTAAGGACGACAAATGATGAAACTGAGGATGTAACCTCTTCAAGGATGATAATGACACATGACCTAAACGACAGTGAATGTCAAACAGAGAGGAACCACCAGAGCAAGCAACTGAACGCGGCACCTGATCGTCAAGAAAGTAATGACCGCCAGATTCATATCCCCTACCAATAATCTGCTTCGTCGTAAGATCCTGAATCACACAATGGTCAGGAAAAAGTGAGATAAAACAGTTTAACTGACGAGTAAGCTTGCTAGGGGATAAAAGGTTAAAAGCAAGGTCAGGAACATTAAGGACAGACGATAAAGAAACGGAGGATGTAGGTGTAACAGTGCCAGATCCAAGGACACGAGAAACAGAACCATTGGCTATAGTGATGGAGGAAGGGTTGGCATAAGGTGCATATGTAGAGAATAAATGATGGTTACCTGTCATGTGGTCAGTGGCACCGGAATCGATGATCCACTTTGAGGAAGAAGTAGCAAGACATAAGTCATCGTTACCTGTAGCAAGTGCACTAGAAGTGGATGGAACATTGGCCGACTGATCTGAGGATTGTGCCATATGAGCAGTTCCAGTACGTTGTAGCTTGTGTTGCAACTTGCGACAGTAACGTTTGGTATGTCCAGGTTCTTTACAATAGAAGCAAACAATAGGACTAGAGGTCGGGGTGTTGCTTGAGCGAGGAGTACCTTGATTTCGTGAATTAGCAGAGATCGAGGATGATGTACTATTTCCAGACAGCATGAAGCCCTGGTGGCGATTATCAGTGGGACCACGGCCAGCTAATGCACTAGCATTAGGAGCAGAAGTTGGATGTAAGAGACTATCTGCACGGAGCACACGAGAGTACACATCCTGAAGCGAAGGAAGTTCAGAACTAGACAGAACCTGGGAACGAACTGTCTCATAAACCGGATCAAGGGCAGTGAGAAAGCTAAGAATCGCCAATTTCTCCATATTATCAGCCTGGACCCGAAGATCAGGGGTAAGCGGCATTAACATCTTCAACTCTTCATACATTTTCTTAAACTCCACATAAAAGGTTTTCAAAGAACGGCCCTGCTGTTCAGCACGATAGAATCCCTTGCAGACATCATGAATGCGAGTAATATTTCCTTTTCCAGAGTACAAAAATTCCAAGCAACTCATAAGTTCCTTAACAGTATTACAGTGACTAACCGAGGGAAGGATTTCGCTGTCAATAGAATTCTGGATTTGCAAGAACAACCGGGCATCAACTCGGGCCCAAGCCATCTTAGGGTCATCCGTAGGAGGTGTATCAGTCAAATGGCCCTCCTTCTCAATACTGAGTAGGTACATGCGGACGGTTTTGCTCCAATCCATATAGTTTGTCCAGGTCAATTTGTGTTCAGTGATTTTGTTAGTCACAGGAACAATTTCAGTAGTAACACTAGCCTTGGAATCAGCCATTAATGCCAGTAGATAGCACACACAACTAATCAAAGTGGCCTTACAATCACACTAACCAAAAACAACCTCAATATGAGACAAGTAAGGCCAAACACCGTAGAAGGAATAGTCAAATAAGATGAAGTAATAACCAAAGACACACCCAAAGGTGACAAATAGAGCAAAGGTGACAGAAACGAACCAGAAATGGAAGCAACACCGCACTCCCAACAGTAGCAAAGGGCAAAAATCAACAACGAAATAACAAAACGGTGGTACCCACAACACGAAACCACAAGAGGAAGGACGGCACCACTTAGTCGATCAGAATGCAGCAAACGGCGGTGGCAAAGTCACCGGAAAACTCTGTCACGCGCCGGCGCGTGAAATTCCGGCGAGAAAGGGGACGGCGCGTGAAGTCCACGCGCAGGCCGGATGGCGGCGATACTCCGGTGACGAACCGGTCGGGCGACGGCGGATCCAGTGGTGCAGCGCGTGTAGACCAAATCTCCCAGCCACCGGAGCTCAGTCACGATGAACAGTAACGCTCAGAATGAAATCAGACTCAGCGCCAGAAACAGAAAGAGAAAACGAAAAACAGAGAGCAAGTTGGCTCTGATGCCATGTAAATCAGATATGAAATCTGAATAGAAGAAGATGTTATTTCATTCATGAATCAATTGGGTATTTATATACAAAATCACTCATTATAATAATCCTAATTCCCCTTTATGTGGGATAGTGTTTCCTAACATATCCCTAATTAAGGGGATATTGTTTCCTAACATCATCTAATCTAATTCCCCAATAAAAGTATAATGAACCCCTATATTTTTTTGAGCCACACACAACATTTGTTTTTATAAACAATATAACTCTATCAAGATCGAGTTAGGCAGCAAAACTTTCACTCACGATATAACATTAGTTTTCATTGGTAGGTACTTTCCAAGCTAAATTAGAGCAAAAAATATGATTGAAAGTTTATAATGTAGCATCAAAGAGATGTAGCGAGAAGACAGTTCCACAAGTGCTACATATTTAGTCCATATCGATACCTTAAAACCTATCCAGTCTCCACTTCCCTCGCAAGATCCAGTTTAGACTGATACAACTCAAATAATTCATTAGCTTCCGGCTCATGACAAAAGACATACCTCCTTAAAAAGTCCTTTTCAGATAATTTAAATGCTCCAAGAAATTTTCCCTTTATGACCAAACCCTTTGACAACAGAACTTGAATGACAGCACCTCTTGGAACAATTCGTTTCTTCAGACTAAATCCTATAACATAAGGATATGTGCAAATATCAGAAGAATTACATCCCAATTGAAGGATAAAATACTCTAATATTGCATCAATTTTATCCTCAGATCCCTTCATACACAATGGGAACCTTCTGAAAGCAGCAACAATGTCATTGTCTGACCAACCCCACTTCTTATACACATTAGCCTTTTTGGACCATGTCCATTTGCTTAGGGATGCTAACGCATAAACGCCCATAACAAATTGATACTTTGAAGGATCAAACCCCATTTCCTGAAGCTCCTTCACGATCATCTTGAAGCGACCAGTACTTAGAGTATATGTCCTGGGATACAGTTGCAACAGTTTAATGACATTTGATTCAGGAACTCCGGCTTCTCTTAATATCTTCATCTTGGGCAGGACACGGGTGTTATTATCAATAAGAATGCTCAAGCAAGATTTAAGAACTTTAATGCATTTGTCGTCACATTGAAACATATGCGAAAAGAGATCAAACGAAGGAATGAGCACCTTATCCAAGCTTCTTCTCATGATGTTAGGCTGACCGGACAAGATCTTAGGGATGTCTGACCTCAAAACGCCTCTGGATATGAAAAATTCGATCTTTGGGAGAAAGGTTTTCTCAGGGTCAGATCGAAGGAATTGTGGGACAACTCTTGTGAAACGAATAATCTGGGATTTTGAGAACCCCAGATTCTTCAAGAAATTGATAACCAGATCTGGTTTTTCTCGCGTTTCCAAGGTGATATTCTTGGAAGCTTAAGCAGCTTCTTCGGGTGAGAAGCCGTAAGTGTCAATGAGATATGAGACTGTGAAAGAATGGCCATTGGATGAAATTGAATTACAGTACCTGGAAGTGGAAGGTAGCCAATGGTTTTGAACGCAAAGTAATGGTCGAGATGTTGAAAGAGAGAATGTGTTGACGACTTGCCTCCGAAAATGGACGATTTTTCTGAGAGCCCAAAACATGGGTTCGAAAAAACTGAGCAAGCTAACAGAAAGGCAAACCACAAACCCTTGTGCGGGGCCAAACCAGGTTACGGGTAAAAAGAAAGAGATAGCTTCCTCGGCCATGAAATTATTATTATTATTATTTTGCCGGAGCCTTGAAAAATTACTTATTTTTTTAATAAATTAAAACATTACTCTCTGATTCAAACAAAAATATTTTATTTTCAATATTTGTATTTCTAACTCTTGTATTTACACATTATATCATTATATTGAGATATAAATAATTGAATGTTTCGACAATGAAATGAATATATGCAAAACTTAATTTTAAAAGTTGCTGTTTGTTTTTGTATAAAATATGTTATACATAGATATATTAAGAAGATTAATGAGAAAATTTCAGAAAAATACTATAGAAATTTTAAAAACACAAATTAAGGTATCTATTACGTAAAATATCATATCACATCAGAGAGAGAAATCTGACATATTGAAATGTTTGTAAAAGAAGGCCATTACCCTTGAGTTATATGAAAATAAAATACAACAATTTTTCTTCCCCTTCTCACTCATTCTTGCCTGAGATTTTCTCTTTTATCGATGGCACCTTTTTCTCACACACACTCTCTCCAATCTTCTGCTTCTTACTTTCAATTTAATTGATCTGAAATGAGATAGCTTCCTCGGCCATGAAATTATTATTATTATTATTATTATTATTTTGCCGGAGCCTTGAAAAATTACTTATTTTTTTTAATAAATTAAAACATTACTTTCTGATTCAAACAAAAATATTTTATTTTCAATATTTGTATTTCTAACTCTTGTATTTACACATTATATCATTGTATTGAGATATAAATAATTGAATGTTTCTACAATGAAATGAATAGATGCAAAACTTAATTTTAAAAGTTTCTGTTTGTTTTTGTATAAAATATTTTATAAATAGATATATTAAGAGGATTAATGAGAAAATTTCAGAAAAATACTATGGAAATTTGAAAAAGACAAATTAAGGTATCTATTATGTAAAATAACATATCACAGAAGAGAGAGAAATTTGGAATATTGAAATGTTTGTAAAAGAAGATCATTATCCATGAGTTATATGGAAATAAAATACGACAATTTTTCTTCCCTTTCTTACTCATGTCTGCCTGAGATTTTCTCTTTTATCGATGGCACCTTTCTCTCACACACACTCTCTCCAATCTTCTGCTTCTTACTTTCAATTTAATTGATCTGAAATAAGCATGACCGGCAGAGATTTCACCACCACCAGCAACGTTGTTGATGGAAACTTTGATCCCATGATTACTTCGATTGCTGTCACTTCAGGGATGGCGGCCTCATGATCGACTACGACATTGGAATTTCAGGTGCATATCTTCAACTTCTCCCAAGAAAATTGAAGATGCTACATAACAAGTCTTTGGTCAACAAAACTAAGGCTGGAAAAGGTTTGAAGGTTTGATTCTTCTCATAACAGCTGACCATAGCTCATTATTCTGCACTTCTAATCATTTTTTTGGGTCAATCGTGAGTAGCAAGTCAGAGAGCACTACCAAAAAGATGATATATACTGTGGAGCTTCATTTTGCAAAACATGCGATACTTTAGCTATCACTTGAGTGATTGGCAACCAAAAAAAAAACAAAAAACAAGCTACTCACTTGAGTGACTCTACTTCTACAGCTCATGTTGTGAAAAAAAAAGGTGACTACCACATATCTGCTGGTTTTTAGTGAATGGTTCAACTGAAGTTGTTAATTGCTATTCAAGTATTGTTAACAACAATGATTGATAGTTAATGTAATTGTACATATTGTGCTCTTGTAACAGGGTATGGAATTGTTGAATTTGATTAATACTCGTGAGCTTTATGAATTCTTCAAGTGTGGAAGCGTTCCTAAATCATTTTTGAAATTTATGAAACTTATATAGGCAATTACAAAACTAAAGTAGTTAATTGTAAAATTAAAGTAGGAAATAGTTGGGCACAGCGGGAATCCAACACTAATTCTTCCATTGTGGGGGAGTTTCTAAATCATTTTGGAATTCACGGAACTCATATGGGTAATAATGAAACTAAAGTTGTCAATCACAAAATTAAAGTTGAAAATGGTTAAGCACAAGAAGATTCCATGAATTCTTCAAATTTATAGAACGCAAGTAGGCAATAACAAAAGTAAAATAGTAAAACACAAAATTGAACTTGTGAATAGCGATTTGGCATTAGAAAATATTAGTTGATTAATTGTGTGTTTGGGTACGCGTTTTTGCCGAGAAATCGCACGAATAATGGATAAATTGAACGATTGAGAGGGGATGCCATTTTGTGAGTGTTTGGTTGGAGGTGATGACCTTCCGTGCTTTTCATCAATTCGTGCGATTAACCATAAGCTCACAGGGGGAGCTTTTTGATTGTGATTCGTGCGATATACTTTAAAAAAAAATTTAGTTATACCCATTGTACTATGATTGAAATTTTACCTGTAATATACTTTTTCAACTTCAAAAATTACTTTAAAATATTTTTTAGTGCTTTTGACCCTTAAAATATTTTTTCAGTTGTACCCAGTGTGCTAACAGACTGATTGCAATTTTACCCTTAATGTACTTTTTCAGCCCCAAAAATTACTGTAAAATATTTTTTTAGCGTTTTTAACCCCTTAAAATATTTTTTCAGTTGTACCCAGTGTGTTAACAAACTGATTTTAATTTTATCCTTAGTGTACTTTTTCAGCTCCAAAAATTACTGTAAAATATTTTTTAGTGTTTTTAACTCCTTAAAATATTTTTTCAGTTATACCCAGTGTGTTAACGGACTGATTGCAATTTTACCCTTAGTGTACTTTTTCAGCTCCAAAAATTACTTAAAAATATTTTTTAGTGCTTTTAACCCCTTAAAATATTTTTTTCAGTTGGACCTAATATTTTAAAGTAATTTTTAAATATTTATTTGATTTTTTAAATATTTTTCCACCCATTCTCTCTTACCATTATCACAAAAGTCATTTATATTTATGTCAATCCAAACACTCACTTTTACAAAAATTATTTATACAATCGTCAACCTAAACATAAATTACATTACAAAATCTGATTTTTATCAAAAATACGATTACAAAAAGTCAAATAAAAAAAGTCATTTTTCCCATTACTATTCCAAACACACGTTAAGAAAACAAAGACAAGAATTCCGAAACACTAAGCTCATAACAACAGAGCAAACTCATCAGTTACATATATATGTAGTACAAATTAGATATTGCACATAACATATTATCATTAACAACAACCAATTAGGTATTAACAAGTTTAGTTTATCAATTGACTAAAAAACAACATAGTTGTTATAGTAATAACTTTCCAAAATTAAATGACAGTTTTTGTTTCTATCTCCTGGGCAAGTTTATCTAGTTCAAGTTTAGCTCTTGACTGCAATCTTCAAGCTTGCTTCAGCCTTCAAATACTTGCATTGGCAATCTTGAAGCTTTCTGCAGACTTCAAATACTTGCATTGATCTCACCAAAAATAAGCATCCATTGCTGGATGTGTCTGGTAAAAGAATCAATTTAACAAAGTGAACGAGCTCTAAAATAGTCACACATGTATTATAAATTGAGTGTTACATTCTCACAAGACACAACATCTCTCAACCTTCTCATCTCCGCGCTCATGGAATCTGAAACCAAATAAAATGAACGAAGCATTATCCGGTAATCAATCAAATTCTCAATAGAAATCAAAACAATAGCAATTCAATTTGAGAAAATCACCATATCTAGCATCGAAATCGATAATCATCCCAAACAAACTACATAGTTACATAGGAACAATTACGGAGAATCTAGAAGCCAAATCATGTTCTTGTAATACCATTTCCTTTGAAAGGAATTCATTTTTCATCTTTTACAGATTTATATATATTAATTAATTATAGAATTTTTTGTCCTAGGAATTTTTTTTTTTTGGACCAAGTTTGTCCTAGGAATTGAGAATATTAGAAATTCAGCATTTAAGATTGTTTCTGTCTGATACTTAAGCATAATATGTAAAGGGCATGTCATTTGATATCATCTCACTGATTCAAGTCTTGGATGTCCCTGTAGAAGCCTACGTGCTTTTTCTTGGCCAAAAATCCTAATGCAAGGCATTTAGATACAGAGATATATATCCAAGCCAGAGAAAGATTTGGTCATACTTTGATTTCAGGTCCCGAAGATAACATCGCGAGGAAGCAACTTGTAGGTGTTCTTAGCATTTGAAAGAAGGGAACAAAAAATCTGGTTTCCATGAACTTGAAGTGAAAACAATCGAAGTAATCATGAGATCAAAGTTTCCGCCGACGACGTTGCTACTAGTGGTGAAATCTCCGCCAGTCATGGTCGTTTCGAATCAATTAAATCGAAAGCAAGAAGTATAGAAGATTGGAGAGAGAGAGAGCGAGAGAGAGTGTGTGTGTGTGAGAAAAGGCACGATCGATGAAAGAGAAAATCTCATGCAGGCATGAGTGAGAAGCGGAAGAGAAATTGTTATATTTTATTTTCATACAACTCGGGCCGTGGTTGTCTTTTACAAACATTTAAATATTCTAGATTCCTTTCCTATAATCTGACATGGTATTTTACATATTGAATATCCTGATTTGTCTTTTGGGAATTTCCATAGTATTTTTTTAGGATTTTTCCAAGATTAATTCCATAAAGGATTATTAAACCTTTTTGATTTCCTTAAAATATATTTGACATAGAATTGATATGTGTGAAAAAGGCTTTAGCTGACATGGCGGGGTTTCATCTAATATTGTGTTCATTGTCGGATTTAGCAACTATATTGGAACTGGATCAGAGTACTCCTACTGATGTAGGCTGATTTTTTGAGAAATCTCTCCTTTTTTCTATAAAACAAAATTGATATGTGTGTGTTAGTTTATGAACTTAAGTTATATAAAATAAATCAATCACCTTAGTTCAATTTAGCTTTTGCTTAAAAAAGAACTTAAACAAATGTTTAGTGTGTGTTTGGATTAGTTTTTGAGAATAGCTTTTACGATTTACGAGGTAAGTGTGTGAGAGGAGTTTTGTCTCGGGTTGCGCAAACCTAGGTTTGAAACCTAGATTTGGCAAATTGCCAAACACTCACAAACACCCTTGTTTTGTCAATTAATTTTTTTTTCTGAAAAAATAAATTCCATTAAATATAATCAGCAGAAATAAACATCACCAAGAAAGTTCAAAACAAAACAAAGCATAAAACAGGCTAAAGCCAAGCCCAAACACAACAACCCAATCCAAGTAACACCGCCATTCAAAACCCTAACTCTAATCCAAAGGAAGAGAACTTCAAATACTGTCATTGCCACCGTCGCCATCACATTCATCCCTATCGGAGAAGATGAAATAACATCAAGAATGATGCCAGAATCCAGGAATGGGGATTCAAAGAACCACCCGAAAGGTCCCATCCCTCTTGACATACTACCTACTAGCAAAAGAGTAGAGAAACAATACCCATACAACCATGTGGAAAGAAGCAATAACATCATATTAGTCCTCAAAAATATCAACCAACACCATCAACGCCATCACATCCCCGAACCCCCAGATCTAACATGGTCAGCCAGAAACCACATCCATCTAAACCAAATCGAAGAAGAGGAGACAAGAATCCATATTGGATTAGCAAAATTCCATAGGGCTTTTGATATCCTATCCTTTGCATCATCACCGTCTTTCCCTCCTTCACCAATCAAACCACTCCTCCTTTAAACCGCACCCCCAGATCATGATAGATACTAACAAACTCAAAGAAGTAAAAAACATAAACCCCGAAAAGAAGCGCTCCCTAGCTGGACGACCTCCCCTCCAGCTTGCGCAGGAGAGGGAGGTGCCGGAAAACCAACCTCAAAAAGAAATGAAGACTCCAACTTAGGAGGGAAAAGGGAAAATTTTATTTTATCAACTAATTAACCACGACAAAATGAGCTTTTTCAACATAATTTCTTCGAAATTAAGACTATTTTTTAGCAAAGAAGCTTGTGTGTTTCCCATATGCATTAACTGCTAAGCAAACCTATGAGCACCTAAAGCTCGTCCTACAAAACGACATCGTTTCAATTACAGGGCGCCATATGAACATTTTCTGCTTCTTTGTTCTCCTCTTTTTCTCTCTTCACTCATCCTTCCTCGCTCCCCACGGTCAGACCGGAAGGGGTCAAATTCAGTTCCTTGCAATAGCAAATTTTATCATCGAACAAGCTTAGCCCATTCTGCAGAATTAGATGGTAATACCTCGACCAAGAGAGAACGGGTCAAGTGATCAAATTATTATAAATGGGGATATGAAGTTTAACTTCATCAGCACATTCTGACAGGGAAAGCTTCACCGTTGTTCGGTCCATGACTTTTTGTTCTGGGTTTTCGCTTCTTGTTGCTGCACTATTTTTTTTATGGCTTTTAGTTTTCAAAAACAGGGAATGAAATGAAGATTAGAGAAACAACATCTAAATCCAAAAGAATAAGTTACCCCGACAAAAAACAGAAAGCTCTCTGTTTTAATAGCAGAGCTTCGGTTTTTGAGCTGTACGTAGCAATAAATAAATACTCGTATGGTACTTAACATATAACATGTTTATCTATTTTGATTAGATTAAGAAAACTAGTTAATATGACATATTTTTTAAATCATCCTAAGTATTTTCTTAATTCCCTCATTCCCTCTCCTCCTTAATTATTGTTAAGGGAGCATCAATATCAATAGGGTAAATTAGAAAAAGATTAATAAATATGAAAATTATGTTTTATATTTAGAATCAAGATCAAATATCTAAATATGTCTTGTATTAAAGACCGGAGAAGTATTATGTAAGTAATGTGACCCTCCTTTTAACACCCATTTGCCAGACATGATAATGGAAGGAATACTGAGAGGCTAAACCATAAGCTAAGGTCAGCCAGAACAATGAGTAATAATCATCCATTTAGTCCATGACTAACATGGATTCAACATATTGTCTATTCATGGAAACCCTTTTAGAGAACGTTTGGGTCATAAGCATCATGTTGCTTGCACAGTTGCTCGTCACGGAGTCTGAACATGGGGACTGAAGATATGAGGGAGGAGCAAAGAGAGACAAAAGGGGAGAGCAAAGAAGGAGAATATGATCAGATTGGGTCCATTAAATGAAGCCATTTTGCGGGATGAGCTTTAAGTGCTCATTGATCCAGTTAGAAGGTAATGCAGACTCGTGTTTTTCATGGGATAGCAAGCTTCCATTCTTAGTTTCTTGGAGAGATTAAGAAAACTAAATAAGTTACTTAATCATATATGTTATGTATCCTTAGATTATATATTAATTTATTAGTTAAACTAATTAGTTGGAAGAAAAAAATAAAAATAAAAATACTTTAAAGTAATTTAATTAACTTTCTTAATTTCTCCATAAAAGTCAACTTTATCTTATAATTAGGACCGGAGGAAGTGCTACCTACGACTCTTAATATATGAGAGTTGACTAATTTAAATAAAAGAAGTTAGTTAAGTTAGTTATCCATAACAAATACTCCCTCCGGTTCCTATTATAAGACAAAGTTGACTTTTTTGGAGAAATTAAGGAAGTCAATTAAATCACTTTAGAATATTTTTATTTTTATTTTTTTCTTTAAACTAATTAATTTGACTAATAAATTGATATATAATCTAAGCATACTAAAAATATAAATACTCTAAAGTGATTTAATTGGCTTCCTTAATTTCTCCAAAAAAATCAACTTTGTCTTATAATTAAGACCGGAGGGAGTATATATTAGTTTTTCTAAAATACCATCTTTCATCATGATTATCTTTATAAAGAAACCCCTAAATATGTGCAATCAATATAAATACTTTAGAAGAAAAATAAAAATTTTGGAGACAGTAGATTAATGTCTTATATTTAAAACCAAATCTAAATCCCAAATAACTTAAACTACTTTAGATCTTTAATATAAGACTCAATGACTTTTTTAAAGAGATTAAAAAAACTAAATAAATTATTTTAAAATATTTATAATTATCACTTTTCTTCAAACTAACTTAACTCATAAATTGAAATACAAATATATATAATATATGTTATGATTAAGTAATTTATTTAACTTTTTTAATTTCTCTTAAAAAAATTGATTAGGTCTTACGTCAAAGACCGGGGGTAATATTTTGAAAAACCTCTTTACAGACAACATTGTCTGTAAGTTTCTTAACATTGTTACAATGAATAAGAATCTGAAGCACATCTATACCCTTCAATCTTAAAAAGCAACACATAGATGCCCATATGCAAACAAGAACCTTTAAACATGATTCTCTCGATGATATATGTATATGTACCATCACCACATGTATATATACTCATTCTGTCCTATTTACAAATCAATTCCCATATATTTCACGTTGACAAGGGAAAACCTCAAACCCCATTAGCTGCACCTTATAATCTACTCTCTACTGTCCTAATTATAAGATAACATTTGAGAGTTGATCTTGATCCTACATATAGGATAGTTCTAATTTTTATCAATTTCTTCCCAAAGTACCCCCTATTGGTACTTTCTTAATAATAATTAAACACATTAATAATTTAATAAGAATATATCAGAAATTGTTGAGGGAGATTGACGATGCCGGATTGTGTGAGAGCTTGAAGAAGTCGTGTGTGAGGTAGGAGATGTATAAGAAAAAACAGAGAATCAACATAATTGAATGTCATTTTAAATTTTAAATAAGGGTATTTTAGAAAAAATAAATATAATTAACTAATTTAACCATTATCCTTAATTTCTCCAAAGTTAGGTAAATATGTCATATAATTAACATCGGAGGGAATAATAACGTTCCAACTTTATCCCTACTTAATATATACGATACCCCATGAAAACAAAATCTCCATAATAATTTAAGGGTAACATTGTATATTCATATGCAAATTTTCATAAAATGACTTCTAAATAAGACAAAAAAACTTATCTTTCTGCCTTACAAATAGAATCTGATGTGTGCGTGTGTGTGAGCGTGTTTTTTTTTGGGGGGGGGGGGGTTTGTTCCGGTTCACTACCATTGAGAAAGTGAGAAAGATCTTCCTCCCATTAGTCTCTGCACCACGCAAACAATCAAAATGGCATCATCATCTTCTGAATCCTATCTTCTCTCTCCCACGATCTTTATCATAACTTACGCTTTTGTCATCATATCAATCAGTACTGATATAACCAACCAGCTGAGCTGGTTTCACTGTTGAAATCATGCATAGACTCTCCAAATTCTCCATTCTATGATAATTCCACAACACCCTATCAGAAATCACTCAATAGCTCTTTGTCCATCCGTGAATCATGTGAGCCATTTCTTCCCCGAGATCAAAGGTTTTTTTTAATGATCCTGAAGCTGGAATCATTCCTAAGTTTGGTGATTGCATCATGGCCCATTCCTTGGGCACAAGAACTTCTTTTGAAGCTGCCGGTGCTCTAGACACAGCCAGTGATCTTATTTGGTTGAAATGCAAACCCTGCAATCGATGCTTCGATCCAATCTAAGTTAAAAATTCCATCTCCCACATCGCAAGGCCAGAACACATTCAAAATTCAAAGGGCCAAACCCGAGTTCCTTCACTTACATCACATTCACCTGGAAATGTATAGTAGCCAGTAATCAGCTTCAATAATTCAAATTTACGAGCGTAACCTGAGATAGAAACTTGGATCCCCCTTCAAGTATAGACTCTGCTAATTTCACGTGTTGCTTCATTTAAAAATTCCACACACACACGCCAAAATAAATAAAAGAAGAAACTAGTAAGTCAGATTATTCCGATTAAATCAAAATAGATCATATTACTTCATTCAGCAATTTCAAATTAAGAGAGTAGCACTTAAAAAATGTAGGTGGTGAATCACATGTATTCTATTGAACCAGCTAGGAACTTAACATTAACATTCAAAACCACTGATCTGTTGTTTTTGGAGGGTACTATTTTCATATATGACACAACAAAGTTGCATATTTGTCACCTAATCTAATTCTTCAACAGACGTATAATGAATCCTTAAATTTTTTTGAGCTACGCACAACATTTGTTTTAATAAACCATATAACTCTATCAAGATCGAGTTAGGTAGCAAAACTTTCACTCACGACATAACATTAGCTTTCATTGGTAGGTCCTTTCCAAGCTAAATTAGAGCAAACAAGATGATTGAAAGTTAATAATATAATGCATCAAATCAAAGAGATGAAGTGAGAAGACAGTTCCACAAGTGCTACATCTTTAGTACATATCCATACCTTAAAACCTATCCAGTCTCCACTTCCCTCGCAAGATCCAGTTTAGACTGATACAACTCCAATAATTCATTAGCTTCCGGCTCATGACAAAAGACATACCTCCTTAAAAAGTCCTTTTCAGATAATTTAAATGCTCCAAGTAATTTTCCCTTTTTCAACAGACCCTTTGACAACAAAACTCGAATAACAGAACCTCTTGGAACAATTCGTTTCTTCAAACTATATCCCAAAACTTGAGAATATGTGCAAATATCAGAAGAATTGCAGCCCAGTTTAAGGATAAGATACTCCAATATTGCATTAATTTTATCCTCAGATCCCTTCATACAGAATGGAAAGCTTCTGAAAGCAACAACAATGTCATTGTCTGACCAGCCCCACTTCTTATACACATTAGCCTTTTTTGACCATGTCCTTTTGCTTAGGGATGTTAACGCATAAACGGCAATAGCAAATATATACTTTGAAGGATCAAACCCCATTTCCTGAAGCTCCTTCACAATCATCTTGAAGCGACCAGTACTTATAGTAAATGTCCTGGGATACAGTTGCAACAATTTAATGACATTTGATTCAGGAACTCCGACTTCTCTTAATATCTTCATATTGGGCAGGACATAGGTGTTATAACGACTAAGAATGGCCGAGCAAGATTTAAGAACTTTAATGAATGTGTCGTCAGATTGAAACAAATCCCAAAAGAGATCAAACGAAGGAATGAGCACCTTATCCAAGCTTCTTTTCATAATGTTAGGATGACTACATAAGAGCTTAGGAATGTCTGACCTCGAAATGCCTCTGGATATGAAAAACTCGATCTTGGGGAGAAATGTTTTCTCAGGGTCAGATCGAAGACACCGCGGGAATTCTCTAGTGAAACGAAGAATCTGGGATTGTGAGAATCCAAGATCCTTCAAGAAATCGATAACCAGATCTGGCCTTTCTCGTGTTTCCAAGGTGAGATACTTGGAAGCAGAAACAGCTTCTTGGGGTGAGAAGCCACAAGTGTCAATGAGATATGAGACTGTGAAAGAATGCCCATTGGAAGAAATTGAATTACAGTACCTAGCAGTAGGAAGTAGCCATTGGTTTTGAATGCAAAGTAATTGGTGAGATGTTGAGGGAGAGATTGTATTGATGATTTGCCTCCGAAAAGGGACGATCTTACTGAGAGCGTAAAGCATGGGTTCTTGAAGATTGAGCAAGCTAACGGCAAATGCAAACCCTTGGAGGGCTCAGATCAGTTTTAATGGGTAAAAACTAAACGAGAGAGATTGCTTCCCCCGCCGTGAAAATATTGGAAAAATAATTTTTAGCTATAAATTTTAAAAAAATAATTGATACTAGAAAATAGGTAAAATGATGAACATGTCCTCAATAAAAAAAGGGAAAAGAATCATTTTTGCCTTAGAAGTTTTATTTTAGGAGCACTGAGCATCTAGAAATTTTTTTTAAAGCATTTTTGTCTCGGAAGTTCACAAAATATAGTATATTCACCCTGACCTCACGGAATCCTAGAGATGACCGTTTAAATGACACGATGGCTTCCAAACTGATATGGTGGAGGCCGAGCTGGCGTATGCGTGGAAAAAAGATGTCAAAAAGGATGCCCATTTGTGTTGTATGCCTCTAAAGATTGGTCACATCCAAGTCTGAAAGTGAATACCATGTTATTGAAACATAGTTGTAGCTGTGTATTTAAGAATCACAGGGCTTCTGTGAAGTGGTTGGCTAAGTATTTCGAAAGGAAGGTGCAAGAGAAGCCAAATTACAAAGTTGTAGACATAAAGAAGGATGCAGAAGAGGAACTGGTGCTTTGTGTTAGTATCTACAAGTGTAAAAGAGCGAAATGGTTAATTGTAGAGGGGATGGAAGGAAGTTACATTGATGAGTTCAACAACCTCAAAGCTTAATGTAATGAGTTGAAAAATTCTAATCCAGGGTCAGATGTATCTCTTGAACTAAGCAAAGAAAGAAGCTCTTGAAAATGGCTAAAGGGTCTTCAACCGGTTGTATATGTGTTTCAATGCTACAAAGGTAATTGTATCAATTTTTTTGTGGTTTTTCATTGCTGACATTGTTTCAATTACTGACTCAGTAAGTGTTTCAAAGCTTACTGTCATGTTTTTGTATATTATGATTGGTTTTCATTGCTGGTTTCAATTACTGCCTTGTATCAATTTTTTTTAGGTTTGTCATTGTTGTTATGGTTTTGTGATTAAGTTTTCATTGCTGCAGTAGAAGTTGCAGTTGAGTCACCCATGTCTTCTTTTCTCTATTTGACCACCTCTGGTTTCACATATCGACTGGGAATTTTGGCCGCAGGATTTCAAAACCTCCCCTTTGACCGAACCCTTTTTTTCTCTAGGTGAATATGACCACTAAATTTGTGTAAACCCTTTTAATGCCCTAGGATTATAAATTTTCAATCCACTAAATTATTATGTAGCAATAGACAACTCATATGTATCGAATGTAGAAGCTTGCCTAGCGTTTCTTCTGTCATGGCAAATGTCTGTTGGGGCTCTACCATGACGACAGGGAGAATATGCTACGTCTTGTAAACATTCAGGGTAAAAATGTTCTAAAAAAAAGGCTTCTGAGCACCCAACGCTCCTAAAGCAAAATTTCCAAAACAAAAATGATAGTTAATCCATTAAAAAGTTGATTATTTCTTTCAATTTCAATATTTATATACGTCAATCTTTTTACATAAATATATAAGTGTGTGTATTAAGAATATTGATTCCTAAAAGTATTATTAAATCGTTTGAATTCCTTAAAATATATTTCATATAGAATTGATAAGCGTGTAAGCTTATGAATATAAATATGATTTGATAAAAAGTGATTCTAAATATGAATTTAATTTATTAGATATTACACTATTTTTGAACAAAGAAAAATACTTTGCCACACCGATCATCTTAGTTCATTTTGACTTTTGCTTAAAAATAGAAGGATTAATACAATCTTTAGGTCCTGTTTGATACGAAGCACTGGAGAGTAGAGATTGGGATTGGATCAAGAATTGAATCAGAATATATCTTTTGGTTTAAGAGACTACGAATAACTAGGGATTGAGAATACAACGAAAGTGAGATTTGAGAGACTATGGATAATTAGGCTAACAACTTTCAAACTTTATTCCTACTCAAAATACACAATATCCAATGAGAATAAAGTCTAAATAGTAACAAGTGGAGGGTAAAATTGTACATTCACATGAAAAATTTAATGAAGTGGCTTATAAATAGGATAAAAAAACTCTCTCTCTCTCTCTCTCTCTATATATATATATATATATCTATCTATACCTTAAAAGTAAGACCAGGATAGTACATATATATGGATTATCCTCCCCCCATTAGTCTCTCAACCCCACGCAGACAATCAAAATGGCATCATCATCTTCAGAATCCCATCTTGGCTCTTCCACAACCTTTATCGTAAATTACACTTTTGTCATCATATCCCTCAGTACTGATGCAACCAACAAGCTGGGTTACACTGTTGAAATCATACAAAGACTCTCCAAATTCTCCATTCTAGGAAAACTCCACAACACCCTATCAGAAATCACTCGATAGCTCTTTGTTGATCTGTTCTTCCCCGAAGTTCAAGCTTTTTTACCCCTGATGATCCTGAAGCTGAAGTAATCCCTAAGTTTGGTGATTACATCATTGGCCTATTCCATAGGAACTAGCCCTTCTTTCGAAACTGCTGGTACTCTTGACACAGGCAGCGACCTTATTTGGTCAAAGTGTGATCCTTGCAAGGAATGTTTCGATCCAAAATAAGTTAAGCTTTTTAGTTTTTTGGGAAACAAAATTTAAGTTATGACAGAGTCATCCAGAGAACAAAATAATAAAACATAGTACACTAGGTACTCAAATCCTTACATTGTAAGGGCAGAACAAATTCAAAAGTCAAAGGACCAAACCAAGTTCCTTCACTTTCATCACAGTCATCTTGAAATTTATAGTAGCTAGAAATCAGCTTCAATAATTCATGCAATTATGAATGACTTATTTTGCACCACAAGAAGAAGATCTGGAGAAGGAAGCCAAAGAAACTAAAGAGTGTGTAAATAAAGAAGGTTGGTGTAGTTTGGAGGGTGGAGCTTTTTGGAAGCGATGAACCAAACTGGGATTTGGCGTTTTGAATAGAATGGAATACATGAGAACCACGTCGCTGCCAAAAAATAAGACAAGAAAATTCTTGCCAGCTGTCATCCCCAAAACAACCCATCAAGGCCATCGCTGGACCAAAATGAAATGTGTAAAGAAAATTCTGCAGTCGGATAGAAGAGAATTTGCTTCTGGACATGCACATTAACATAGTGCTTATGCGTAGGGGTCTACGTGCACTAAGCACGAAATTGACCCAGGTCCAAGGATCACGTCCTCATCAGATGTCCAAGTCTATCATTACTAAGATAGAAACTTAGATCCCCTCAAGCATAGACTGTCCTAATTTTATGTGTTGCTTCATTCAAATATTCCATACGTACCAAAATAAATAAAAGAAGACACTAGTACGTCAGATTATCCAGATTAAATCAAAATGACCCATATTACTTCATTCAACAATTTCAAATTAAGAGTGGCACTGCAACAATATAGGTGATGAATCATATGCATTCCATTGAACCAGCTATGAACTTAACATCAAAACCAATGATATGTTGTTAACTGCCAACACGTCAACAGTTATTATATATGACATAACAAAGTTGCATGTTTGTCATCTAATCTAATTCCCCAATAAAAGTATAATGAACCCCTATATTTTTTTGAGCCACACACAACATTAGTTTTTATAAACAATATAACTCTATCAAGATCGAGTTAGGCAGCAAAACTTTCACTCACGACATAACATTAGTTTTCATTGGTAGGCCCTTTCCAAGCTAAATTAGAGCAAACAACATGATTGAAAGTTAATAATGTAATGCATCAAATCAAAGAGATGTAGTGAGAAGACAGTTCCACAAGTGCAACATCTTTAGTTCATATCCAAACCTTAAAACCTATACAGTCTCCATTTCCCTCGCAAGATCCAGTTTAGACTGATACAACTCAAATAATTCATTAGCTTCCGGCTCATGACAAAAGACATACCTCCTTAAAAAGTCCTTTTCAGATATTATAAATGCTCCAAGAAATTTTCCCTTTTTCACCAGAACCTTTGACAACAAAACCTGAATGACAGCACCTCTTGGAACAATTCGTTTCTTCAAACTATATCCCAAAACTTGAGGATATGTGCAAATATCAGAAGAATTACATCCCAATTGAAGGATAAAATACTCTAATATTGCATCAATTTTATCCTCAGATCCCTTCATACAAAATGGGAACCTTCTGAAAGCAGCAACAATGTCATTGTCTGACCAACCCCACTTCTTATACACATTAGCCTTTTTGGACCATGTCCATTTGCTTAGGGATGCTAACGCATAAACGCCCAAAACAAATTGATACTTTGAAGGATCAAACCCCATTTCCTGAAGCTCCTTCACAATCATCTTGAAGCGACCAGTACTTATAGTATATGTCCTGGGATACAGTTGCAACAGTTTAATGACATTTGATTCAGGAACTCCGGCTTCTCTTAATATCTTCATCTTGGGCAGGACACGGGTGTCAGAAAGAATGCTCGAGCAAGATTTAAGAAGTTTAATGCATTTGTCGTCACATTGAAACAAATCCGAAAAGAGATCAAACGAAGGAATGAGCACCTTATCCAAGCTTCTTCTCATGATGTTAGGCTGACCGCACAAGAGCTTAGGGATTTCTGACCTCAAAACGCCTCTGGATATGAAAAACTCGATCTTTGGGAGAAAGGTTTTCTCAGGGTCAGATCGAAGGAACTGTGGGACTTCTCTTGTGAAACGAATAATCTGGGCTTTTGACAACCCCAGATTCTTCAAGAAATTGATAACCAGATCTGGTTTTTCTCGCGTTTCCAAGGTGACATACTTGGAAGCTGAAGCAGCTTCTTCGGGTGAGAAGCCACAAGTGTCAATGAGATATGAGACTGTGAAAGAATGGCCATTGGATGAAATTGAATTACAGTACCTGGAAGTGGAAGGTAGCCATTGGTTTTGAACGCAAAGTAATGGTTGAGATGTTGAAAGAGAGAATGTGTTGACGATTTGCCTCCGAAAATGGACGATTTTTCTGAGAGCCCAAAACATGGGTTCGAAAAAACTGAGCAAGCTAACGGAAAGGCAAACCACAAACCCTTGCGCGGGGCCAGACCAGGTAATGGGTAAAAAGAAAGAGATAGCTTCCTCGGCCATGAAATTATTATTATTATTATTATTATTATTATTATTATTTTGCCGGAGCCTTGAAAAATTACTTATTTTTTTAATAAATTAAAACATTACTTTTTGATTCAAACAAAAATATTTTATTTTCAATATTTGTATTTCTAACTCTTGTATTTACACATTATATTATTATATTGAGATATAAATAATTGAATGTTTCGACAATGAAATGAATACATGCAAAACTTAATTTTAAAAGTTGCTGTTTGTTTTTGTATAAAATATCTTATACATAGATATATTAAGAAGATTAATGAGAAAATTTCAGAAAAATACTATGGAAATTTGAAAAAGACAAATTAAGGTATCTATTATGTAAAATATCATATCACATCAGAGAGAGAAATCTGACATATTGAAATGTTTGTAAAAGAAGACCATTATCCTTGAATTATATGGAAATAAAATACAACAATTTTTCTTCCCCTTCTCACTCATTCCTGCCTGAGATTTTCTCTTTTATCGATGGCACCTTTTTCTCACACACACTCTCTCCGACTTTGAATTTAATTGATCTGAAATGAGCATGACCGGCAGAGATTTCACCACGAGCGGCAACATCGTTGACGGAAATCTTGATCCCATGACTACTTTAATCATGAAATTAAAGTAGTCAATCGCAAAATTAAAATAGGAAATGTTTAAACATAGGGGACTCCTCCATGAATTCTTCAAGTGTGGAGGCGTTCCTAAGTCATTTTTGAAATTTATGAAACTTATATAGGCAATTACAAAACTGAAGTAGCTAATTGTAAAATTAAAGTAGGAAATAGTTAGGCACAGCGGGAATCCAACATTAATTCTTCAAGCGTGGGGGAGTTTCTAAATCATTTTGGAATTCACGGAACTCTTATGGGTAATAATGAAACTAAAGTTGTCAATCACAAAATTAAAGTAGAAAATGGTTAAGCTCAATGAGATTCCATGAATTCTTTAAATTTATAGAACGCAAGTAGGCAATAACAAAAGTAAAATAGTAAAACACAAAATTGAACTTGTGAATAGCGATTTGGCATTCGAAAATATTGGTTGATTAAGTGTGTGCTTGGGTACACGTTTTCAAAGAAATCGCATGAATAATAGATAAATCGTGCGACTGAGAAGGGATGCCATTTTGGTTGGAGGTGATAACCTTTCTTGCTTTCCATCAATTCGTGCGATTAATCATAAGCTCATAGGGGGAGATTTTTTATTGTGATTCGTGTGATATATTTTAAAAGAAATTTTAGTTGTATTCAGTGTGCTATCAGATTGATTGTAATTTTACCCATAATATACTTTTTCAGCTCCAAAAATTACTTTAAAATATTTTTTAGTGTTTTTAACTCTTAAAATATTTTTTCATTTGTACCCAGTGTGCTAACAGACTGATTACAATTTTACCCTTAATGTACTTTTTCAGCTTCAAAAATTACTGTAAAATATTTTTAGTGCTTTTAACTCCTTAAAATATTTTTTCAGTTGTACCTAATGTGTTAACGGACTGATTGCAATTTTACCCTTAGTGTATTTTTTCAGCTCCAAAAATTACTTCAAAATATTTTTTTAGTACTTTTAACCCCTTAAAATATTTTTTTCAGTTGTACCTAATATTTTAAAGTAATTTTTAAATATTTTTCCACCCATTCTCTCTTACCATTATCACAAAAGTCATTTATATTTAAGCCAATCTAAACACTCAGTTATTTTTACAAAAGTCATTTATACAATCACCAACTTAAACATAAATCATATTACAAAATCTGAATTTTATCAAAAATACGATTACAAAAAGTTATTTTTTCCATCGCTATTCCAAACACACACTAACAAAACAAAGACAAGAATTTCAAAACACTAAGCTCGTAACAACAGAGCAAACTCATCAATTACATATATGTAGTACAAATTAGATATTGCACATAACATATTATCATTAACAACAACCAATTAGCTATTAATAAGTTTAGTTTATCAATTGACTAAAAACCAACATAGATGTTATAGTAATAACTTTCCAAAATTAAATGACAGTAAGTTGCTTTGTTTCTATCTCCTGAGCAAGTTTATCTCGTTCAAGTTTAGCCTTCTCTTATGTTGTCTTGACTGCAATGTTCAAGCTTGCTTCGGCCTTCAAATACTTGCATTCGCAATCTTGAAGCTTTCTGCAACCTTCAAATACTAGCTTGCATTGATCTCACCAAGAATAAGTATCCATTGCTGGATGTGTCTGGTAAAAGAATCATTTAACAATGTGAACGAGCTCTAAAATAGCCACACATGTATTATAAATTGAGGGTTACATTCTCACAAGACACAACATCTCTCAACCTTCTCATCTCCGCGCTCATGGAATCTGAAACCAAATAAAATGAACGAAGCAGTATCCGGTAATCAATCAAATTCTCAATAGAAATCAAAACAATAGCAATTCAATTTGAGAAAATCACCATATCTAGCATCGAAATTGATAATCATCCCAAACAAACTACATAGTTACATAGGAACAATTACGGAGAATCTAGAAGCCAGATCATGTTCTTGTAATACCATTTCCTTTGAAAGGAATTCATTTTTCATCTTTTACAGATTTATATATATTAATTAATTATAGAATTTTTTGTCCTAGGAATTTTTTTTTTTGGACCAAGTTTGTCCTAGGAATTGAGAATATTAGAAATTCAGCATTTAAGATTGTTTCTGTCTGATACTTAAGCATAATATGTAAAGGGCATGTCATTTGATATCATCTCACTGATTCAAGTCTTGGATGTCCCTGTAGAAGCCTACGTGCTTTTTCTTGGCCAAAAATCCTAATGCAAGGCATTTAGATACAGAGATATATATCCAAGGCAGAGAAAGATTTGGTCATACTTTGATTTCAGGTCCCGAAGATAACATCGCGAGGAAGCAACTTGTAGGTGTTCTTAGCATTTGAAAGAAGGGAACAAAAAATCTGGTTTCCATGAACTTGAAGTGAAAACAATCGAAGTAATCATGAGATCAAAGTTTCCGCCGACGACGTTGCTACTAGTGGTGAAATCTCCGCCAGTCATGGTCGTTTCGAATCAATTAAATCGAAAGCAAGAAGTATAGAAGATTGGAGAGAGAGAGAGAGAGAGCGAGAGAGAGTGTGTGTGTGTGAGAAAAGGCACGATCGATGAAAGAGAAAATCTCATGCAGGCATGAGTGAGAAGCGGAAGAGAAATTGTTATATTTTATTTTCATACAACTCGGGCCGTGGTTGTCTTTTACAAACATTTAAATATTCTAGATTCCTTTCCTATAATCTGACATGGTATTTTACATATTGAATATCCTGATTTGTCTTTTGGGAATTTCCATAGTATTTTTTTAGGATTTTTCCAAGATTAATTCCATAAAGGATTATTAAACCTTTTTTATTTCCTTAAAATATATTTGACATAGAATTGATATGTGTGAAAAAGGCTTTAGCTGATATGGCGGGGTTTCATCTAATATTGTGTTCATTGTCGGATTTAGCAACTGTATTGGAACTGGATCAGAGTACTCCTACTGATGTAGGCTGATTTTTTGAGAAATCTCTCCTTTTTTCTATAAAACAAAATTGATATGTGTGTGTTAGTTTATGAACTTAAGTTATATAAAATAAATCAATCACCTTAGTTCAATTTAGCTTTTGCTTAAAAAAGAACTTAAACAAATGTTTAGTGTGTGTTTGGATTAGTTTTTGAGAATAGCTTTTACGATTTACGAGGTAAGTGTGTGAGAGAAGTTTTGTCTCGGGTTGCGCAAACCTAGGTTTGAAACCTAGATTTGGCAAATTGCCAAACACTCACAAACACCCTTGTTTTGTCAATTAATTTTTTTTTTTTTCTGAAAAAATAAATTCCATTAAATATAATCAGCAGAAATAAACATCACCAAGAAAGTTCAAAACAAAACAAAGCATAAAAAAGGCTAAAGCCAAGCCCAAACACAACAACCCAATCCAAATAACACCGCCATCCAAAACCCTAACTCTAATCCAAAGGAAGAGAACTTCAAATACTGTCATTGCCACCGTCGCCATCACATTCATCCTTATCGGAGAAGATGAAATAACATCAAGAATGATGCCAAAATCCAGGAATGGGGATTCAAAGAACCACCCGAAAGGTCCCATCCCTCTTGACATACTACCTACTAGCAAAAGAGTAGAGAAACAATACCCATACAACCATGTGGAAAGAAGCAATAACATCATATTAGTCCTCAAAAATATCAACCAACACCATCAACGCCATCACATCCCCGAACCCCCAGATCTAACATGTTCAGCCAGAAACCACATCCATCTAAACCAAATCGAAGAAGAGGAGACAAGAATCCATATTGGATTAGCAAAATTCCATAGGGCTTTTGATATCCTGTCCTTTGCATCATCACCGTCTTTCCCTCCTTCACCAATCAAACCACTCCTCCTTTAAACCGCACCCCCAGATCATGAAAAATACTAACAAACTCAAAGAAGTAAAAAACATAAACCCCAAAAAGAAGTGCCCCCTAGCTGGACGACCTCCTCTCCGGCTTGCGTAGGAGAGGATGGCACTGGAAAACCAACCTCACAAAGAGAGATGAAGACTTCAACCTTGGAGAGAAAAGGAAAGATTTTATTTTATCAATTAATTAACCACTATAAAATGAGCTTTTTCAACATAGTTTCTTCAAAATTAATCCTATTTTTTAGCGAAGAAGCTTGTGTGTTTCCCGTCTGCATTACCTGCTAAGCAAATCTATGAGCATCTAAAGCTTTCCCCGCAAAATGACCTCGTTTCAATTACGAGACGCCATATGAACATTTTCTCCTTCTTTGTTCTCTCTTTACTCAGCCTTCCTCGCTCCCCACGTTCAGACCGAAAGGGGTGAAATTCAGTTCCTGGCAAGAGCAAATTTTATCATCGAACAAGCTTAGCCCATTCTGCGGAATTAGATGGTAATACCTCGAGCAAGAGAGAACGGGTCAAGTGATCAAATTATTATCAATGGGGATATGAAGTTTAACTTCATCAGCACATTCTGACAGGGAAAGCTTCACCGTTGTTCGGTCCATGACTTTTTGTTCTGGGTTTTCGCTTCTTGTTGCTGCACTATTTTTTTTATGGCTTTTAGTTTTCAAAAACAGGGAATGAAATGAAGATTAGAGCAACAACATCTAAATCCAAAAGAATAAGTTACCCCGACAAAAAACAGAAAGCTCTCTGTTTTAATAGCAGAGCTTCGGTTTTTGAGCTGTACGTAGCAATAAATAAATACTCGTATGGTAGTTAACATATAACATGTTTATCTATTTTGATTAGATTAAGAAAACTAGTTAATATGACATATTTTTTAAATCATCCTAAGTATTTTCTTAATTCCCTCATTCCCTCTCCTCCTTAATTATTGTTAAGGGAGCATCAATATCAATAGGGTAAATTAGAAAAAGATTAATAAATATGAAAATTATGTTTTATATTTAGGATCAAAATCAAATCTCTAAATATGTCTTATATTAAAGACCAGAGAAGTATTATGTAGGTAATGTGACCCTCCTTTTAACACCCATTTGCCAGACATGATAATGGAAGGAATACTGAGAGGCTAAACCATAAGCTAAGGTCAGCCAGAACAATGAGTAATAATCATCCATTTAGTCCATGACTAACATGGATTCAACATATTGTCTATTAATGAAAACCCATTTAGAGTACTGGCAAAAAAGAAAAAAAGAAAAGAAAAGAAAAGAAAACCCATTTAGAGTACTGGCATAATGTTGCTTGCACAGTTGCACGTCACGGAGTCTGAAAAGATACGAGGGAGGAGCAAACTTCCTTAATCTCCAGTTAGCAGGTAATGCAGACTTGTGTTTTTCATGGGATAGCAAGCTTCCATTGTATATTGAATGCTGAGTAAGAGGACTGAGGGCAATAAATAATTACTCCCTTCCTCCGGTCTTAATTATAACATAAAATTGATTGTTTTAGAGAAATTAAGGAAGCTAATTAAATTATTTTAGAGTATTTATATTATTATTTTTTTCTTCAAATTAATTAGCTTGACTAATAAATTAATATATAATCTAAGGATATATAACATATGATATGATTAAATAACTTATTTAGCTTCCTTAATTTCTCCAAAAAAATTTAAATTTATCTTATAATTAGAACCAAAAGTAGTATCAATAATATGGTAAAAAGAAATCCTATTAATAGGATTTTTTTTATCATATTCTTGAGCCCCCTTGAATTTCACTGAAATATGATTTCTTTTTACCATATTATTGATCCCCTGGTGAAATTCAACGGGGCTCAAGAATATGATAAAAAGAAATCCTATTTGATCCCCCGTGAAATTCAAGGGAGCTCAAAAATATGGTAAAAAGAAATTCTATTATTTCACTGGGAGATCAATAATATGGTAAAAAAAATCCTATTAATAGAATTTCTTTTTCCTCCGATCTTAAATATAAGACAAAATTGATTTTTTTTTTTTTGTAGAGATTGAGAAAGTTAAATAAGTTACTTAATCATATCATATGTTATGTATCCTTAGATTATATATTAATTTATTAGTTAAACTAATTAGTTTGAAGAAAAAATAAAAATAAAAATACTTTAAAGTAATTTAATTAACTTCCTTAATTTCTCCATAAAAATCAACTTTATCTTATAATTAGGACCGGAGAGAGTACTAGCTACAGCCCTTAATATATGAGAGTTGACTAATTTAAATAAAAGAAGTTAATTAAGTTAATTATCCATAACAAATATATATTAGTTTTCCTAAAATACCATCTTTCATCATGATTATCTTTAGAAATAAGCTCTTGAATGTGTGCAATTAATATAAATACTTTAGAAGAAAAATAAAAATTTTGGAGACAAAGTAGATTAATGTCTTATATTTAAAACCAAATCTAACTCCCAAATAACTTAAACTACCTTTGATCTTTAACATAAGACTCAATGACTTTTTTAAAGAGATTAAAGAAACTAAATAAATTATTTTAAAATATTTATATTTATCATTTTTCTCCAAACTAACTTACTTAACTCATAAACTGATATACAAATATATATAATACTCCCTCCGGTCTTAATTTTAGGACAACATTTGGGAGTTGATATTGGTCCTAATTATAGGACAAAGTTTTAATTTTTGTCAATTTCTTCCCAAAATACCCCCCATTGATATTTTCTCAATAATAATGAAACACAATAATAATTTTATAATACACCTATGTATTCTATAAAGTAAGTAATATTTACAACTCATTAACATCACATACACCTCAATTCTACTATAAATTAATATTGTTGTTGTAGAAGAGCAGGTTTTTTGTTAGGTGTATTAACATAGAAAATTAAAAAAATAATCTTTATACATGTCAACAACTCCAACCATAATTCAATTTAAACCTACAAGCATACGGTCATACACAATCTTTATAGAAGGACACTAACAAAATCATAGTAGACTCATGTAGTATTCCCAAATCACCCTTATTAAATAAGGGTATTTTAGGAAAATAAATAAATTTAACTAATTTAACTACTATTCTTAATTTCTCCAAAATTAGGTAAATATATCCTATAATTAGGACCGGAAGGAGTATATATTATGATTAGGTAATTTATTTAACTTCTTTAATCTCTCTAAAAAAATTGATTAGGTCTTATATCAAAGAACGGGAGTAATATTTTGAAAAACTTCTTTGCAGACAACATTGTCTGTAAGCTTCGTAACATTGTTACAATGAATAAGAATATGAGGCCGGGGGGGTTGGGCGTTTGAGCTCAAACGCTCAATAGCTCAACGTTAAAAAAAATTTGCAGTGTTTGTTTCACCGATGAGCAATCAAGCTTAATTCTATCTTAATAATTTTTACCATAAACTCCATTTCTTAGCTTTTACTGATTTAGCTTTTGGGGAGAGTGAGAATGGTTAAATTATTTTTTCAGTTGTGTTCAGTGTACTATCAAACTTATTGCAATTTTACCCTTAATGTACTTTTTTTGCTACAAAAATTAATTTCAACTATTATTTGGTGCTTTTAACCCTTAAAATATTTTTTCAACTATACCCAATGTGTTATCAAACTGATTGCAATTTTATCTTTAATGTACTTTTTCAGTTCCGAAAATTATTTTAAACTATTTTTTGGTGTTTTTAACCCTTTAAAATATTTTTCCACCCACTCTCTCTTACTATCATCACAAAAGTCACTTGTGCTTAAGTCAATCCAAACAAGTTTTATTTTTATAAAAGTCATTTATACAATCGTTGTTCCAAACATAAATCACATTATACAACCGAGCTTTTACCAAAATTGAAATTACCAACCACTAAATTGAGAAACTCTATTTTTCCCATTGCTCTTCCAAACACATATATAGATGCCCATATGCAAACAAGAACCTTTAAACATGATTCTCCGGATGATATATGTATATGTACCATTACCACATGTATATATACTTATTCTGTCCTATTTACAAGTCAATTCCAATATATTTCACGTTGACAAGGGAAAACCTCAAACACCATTAGCTGCACCTTATAATCTAATAACGTTCTAACTTTATCCCTACTTGATATATACAATACCCCATGGAAACAAAATCTGCATAATAAATTAAGGGTAAAATTGTATATTCATATGCAAATTTCATAAAGTGACTTCTAAATAAGAAAAAAAAAAAAAAACTTATCTTTCTGCCTTACAAATAGGCCTATCTTCTCTCTCCCACGGTCTTTATCATAACTTACGCTTTTGTCACTGTTGAAATCATGCATAGACTCTCCAAATTCTCCATTCTATGATAATCCCACAGCACCCTACCAGAAATCACTCAATAGCTCTTTGTCCATCCGTGAATCATGTGAGCCATTTCTTCCCCGAGATCAAAGGTTTTTTTTAATGATCCTGAAGCTGGAGTCATTCCTAAGTTTGGTGATTGCATCATGGCCCATTCCTTGGGCACAAGACCTTCTTTTGAAGCTGCCGGTGCTCTAGACACAGCCAGTGATCTTATTTGGTTGAAATGCAAACCCTGCAATCGATGCTTCGATCCAATCTAAGTTAAAAATTCCATCTCCCACGTTGCAAGGCCAGAACACTTTCAAAATTCAAAGGACCAAACCCGAGTTCCTTCACTTACATCACATTCACCTGGAAATGTATGGTAGCCAGTAATCAGCTTCAATAATTCAAATTTACGAGCGTAACCTGAGATAGAAACTTGGATCCCCCTTCAAGTATAGACTCTGCTAATTTCATGTGTTGCTTCATTTAAAAATTCCACACACACACACACAGGCACGCGCCAAAATAAATAAAAGAAGAAACCATTAAGTCAGATTATCCCGATTAAATCAAAATAGCACATATTACTTCATTCAGCAATTTCAAATTAAGAGAGTAGCACTAAAAAAATGTAGGTGGTGAATCACATGTATTCTATTGAACCAGCTAGGAACTTAACATTAACATTCAAAACC
The DNA here is from genome assembly GCA_963855925.1 of Inga laurina. NCBI lineage: Eukaryota > Viridiplantae > Streptophyta > Magnoliopsida > Fabales > Fabaceae > Inga > Inga laurina. Next base: position 51,886,869 of record OY979707.1, on the reverse strand, counting down.
ACTGATCTGTTGTTTTTGGAGGGTACTATTATCATATATGACACAACAAAGTTGCATGTTTGTCACCTAATCTAATTCTTCAACAGACCTATAATGAATCCTTAAATTTTTTTGAGCTACGCACAACATTTGTTTTAATAAACTATATAACTCTATCAAGATCGAGTTAGGTAGCAAAACTTTCACTCACGACATAACATTAGTTTTCATTGGTAGGTCCTTTCCAAGCTAAATTAGAGCAAACAACATGATTGAAAGTTAATAATGTAATGCATCAAATCAAAGAGATGTAGTGAGAAGACAGTTCCACAAGTGCAACATCTTTAGTTCATATCCAAACCTTAAAACCTATCCAGTCTCCACTTCCCTCGCAAGATCCAGTTTAGACTGATACAACTCTAATAATTCATTAGCTTCCGGCTCATGACAAAAGACAAACCTCCTTAAAAAGTCCTTTTCAGATAATATAAATGCTCCAAGTAATTTTCCCTTTTTCAACAGACCCTTTGACAACAAAACTTGAATGACAGAACCTCTTGGAACAATTCGTTTCTTCAAGCTATATCCCAAAACTTGAGAATATGTGCAAATATCAGAAGAATTGCAGCCCAGGTTAAGAGTAAGATACTCCAATATTGCATTAATTTTATCCTCAGATCCCTTCATACAGAATGGAAAACTTTTGAAAGCAACAACAATGTCATTGTCAGACCAGCCCCACTTCTTATACACATTAGCCTTTTTTGACCATGTCTATTTGCTTAGGGATGTTAACGCATAAACGGCCATAGTAAATATATACTTTCAAGGATCAAACCCCATTTCCTGAAGCTCCTGCACAATCATCTTGAAGCGATCAGTAGTTTTAGTGTATGTCCTGGGATACAGTTGCAACAATTTAATGACATTTGATTCTGGAACTCCGACTTCTCTTAATAGCTTCATATTGGGCAGGACACGGGTGTTATTATCAATAAGAATGCCCGAGCAAGATTTAAAGGCATGTTTGGGATCACGATTTCTTAAAAAATAAGTCCTTATTACGCAAGCCGAGATAAAATTCCTCTCACATACTTACCTCGTATACTGTGAATCACAATTTATAAGCACTTATTACTCAAAAATAAGCTATTCCAAACGAGCACTTAAGAGCTTTAATGAATTTTTCGTCAGATTGAAACAAATCCCGAAAGAAATCAAACGAAGGAATGAGCACCTTATCCAAGCTTCTTCTCATGATGTTAGGCTGACCGCACAAGAGCTTAGGGATGTCTGACCTCAGAACGCCTCTGGATATGAAAAACTCGATCTTAGGCAGAAAGGTTTTCTCAGGGTCAGATCGAAGGAACTGTGGGATTTCTCTTGTGAAACGAATAATCTGGGATTTTGAGAATCCCAGATTCTTCAAGAAATTGATAACCAGATCTGGTTTTTCTCGCGTTTCCAAGGTGATATACTTGGAAACTGAAGCAGCTTCTTCGGGTGAGAAACCACAAGTGTCAATGAGATATGAGACTGTGAAAGAATGCCCAATGGGCGAAATTGAATTACAGTACCTGGCAGTAGGAAGCAGCCATTGGTTTTGAATGCAAAGTAATTGGTGAGATGTTGAAGGAGAGATTGTGTTGATGATTTGCCTCCGAAAAGGGACGATCTTACTGAGAGCGTAAAGCATGGGTTCTTGAAGATTGAGCAAGCTAACGGCAAATGCAAACCCTTGGAGGGCTCAGATCAGTTTTAAAGTGTAAAAACTAAACGAGAGAGATTGCTTCCCCCGCCGTGAAAATATTGGGAAAATAACTTTTAGCTATAAATTTTAAAAAAATAATTGATACTAGAAAATAGGTAAAATGATGAACATGTCCTCAATAAAAAAAGGGAAAAGAATCATTTTTCAACTAAAAGCTTTATCTTAGGAGCACTAAACATTTAGAAGTTTTTTTTGAAGCATTTTTGCCTCGAAAGTTTACAAAACATAGCATATTCACCTTGACCTCATGGAAACCTAACGGTGACCGTTTAAATGACATGATGGCTTCCAAACTGACATGGTGGAGGCCAAGCTGGCGTATGCGTGGACATAGACTAGCTGACGTGGCTAAAAGGAGCCAAATAGGGATGAAGGTCAACCCTTTTTCATGTTGGGTGGGACATATGCAAACAAGGAGTTAGTTGCAGCCATAAATAGGTATTCTATCATTTTTAGAGTTAAGTTGAGGCTGGTTAAAAGTGAGCCTTTAAGAGTTCATGTAAGATGTCAAAAAGGGTGCCCATTTGTGTTGTATGCCTCTAAAGATGGGTCACATCCGGGTCTGAAAGTGAATACCCTGTTATTGGAACATAGTTGTAGCCGTGTATTTAAGAATCACAAGGCTTTTGTGAAGTGGTTGGCTAAATATTTCAAAAGGAAGGTGCAAGAGAAGCCAAATTACAAAGTTGTAGACATGAAGAAGGATGCAGAAGAGGAACTGGTGCTTTGTGTTAGTATCTACAAGTGTAAGCACGAAATTGACCCAGCTCCAAGCATCACGTCCTCATCAGATGTCCAAGTCTATCATTACTAAGATAGAAACTTAGATCCCCTCAAGCATAGACTGTCCTAATTTTATGTGTTGCTTCATTCAAATATTCCATACGTACCAAAATAAATAAAAGAAGACACTAGTACGTCAGATTATCCAGATTAAATCAAAATGACCCATATTACTTCATTCAACAATTTCAAATTAAGAGTGGCACTGCAACAATATAGGTGATGAATCATATGTATTCCATTGAACCAGCTATGAACTTAACATCAAAACCAATGATATGTTGTTAACTGACAACACGTCAACAGTTATTATATATGACATAACAAAGTTGCATGTTTGTCATCTAATCTAATTCCCCAATAAAAGAATAATGAACCCCTATATTTTTTTGAGCCACACACAACATTTGTTTTTATAAACAATATAACTCTATCAAGATCGAGTTAGGCAGCAAAACTTTCACTCACGATATAACATTAGTTTTCATTGGCAGGTCCTTTCCAAGCTAAATCAGAGCAAAAAATATGATTGAAAGTTAATAATGTAGCATCAAAGAGATGTAGCGAGAAGACAGTTCCACAAGTGCTACATATTTAGTCCATATCTATACCTTAAAACCTATCCAGTCTCCACTTCCCTCGCAAGATCCAGTTTAGTCTGATACAACTCAAATAATTCATTAGCTTCCGGCTCATGACAAAAGACATACCTCCTTAAAAAGTCCTTTTCAGATAATTTAAATGCTCCAAGAAATTTTCCCTTTATGACCAAACCCTTTGACAACAGAACTTGAATGACAGCACCTCTTGGAACAATTCGTTTCTTCAGACTAAATCCCATAACATAAGGATATGTGCAAATATCAGAAGAATTACATCCCAATTGAAGGATAAAATACTCTAATATTGCATCAATTTTATCCTCAGATCCCTTCATACAAAATGGGAACCTTCTGAAAGCAACAACAATGTCATTGTCTGACCAACCCCACTTCTTATACACATTAGCCTTTTTGGACCATGTCCATTTGCTTAGGGATGCTAACACATAAACGCCCATAACAAATTGATACTTTGAAGGATCAAACCCCATTTCCTGAAGCTCCTTCACAATCATCTTGAAGCGACCAGTACTTATAGTATATGTCCTGGGATACAGTTGCAACAGTTTAATGACATTTAATTCAGGAACTCCGGCTTCTCTTAATATCTTCATCTTGGGCAGGAGACGGGTGTTATTATCAATAAGAATGCTCGAGCAAGATTTAAGAACTTTAATGCATTTGTCGTCACATTGAAACAAATCCGAAAAGAAATCAAACGAAGGAATGAGCACCTTATCCAAGCTTCTTCTCATGATGTTAGGCTGACCGCACAAGAGCTTAGGGATGTCTGACCTCAAAACGCCTCTGGATATGAAAAATTCGATCTTTGGGAGAAAGGTTTTCTCAGGGTCAGATCGAAGGAATTGTGGGACATCTCTTGTGAAACGAATAATCTGGGCTTTTGAGAACCCCAGATTCTTCAAGAAATTGATAACCAGATCTGGTTTTTCTCGCGTTTCCAAGGTGATATACTTGGAAGCTGAAGCAGCTTCTTCGGGTGAGAAGCCACAAGTGTCAATGAGATATGAGACTGTGAAAGAATGGCCATTGGATGAAATTGAATTACAGTACCTGGAAGTGGAAGGTAGCCATTGGTTTTGAACGCAAAGTAATGGTTGAGATGTTGAAAGAGAGAATGTGTTGAAGATTTGCCTCCGAAAATGGACGATTTTTCTGAGAGCCCAAAACATGGGTTCGAAAAAACTGAGCAAGCTAACGGAAAGGCAAACCACAAACCCTTGCGCGGGGCCAAACCAGGTTATGGGTAAAAAGAAAGAGATAGCTTCGTCGGCCATGAAATTATTATTATTATTTTTTTTTTTTTTTTTTTGCCGGAGCCTTGAAAAATTACTTATTTTTTTTTAATAAATTAAAACATTACTTTCTGATTCAAACAAAAATATTTTATTTTCAATATTTGTATTTCTAACTCTTGTATTTACACATTATATCATTGTATTGAGATATAAATAATTGAATGTTTCTACAATGAAATGAATAGATGCAAAACTTAATTTTAAAAGTTTCTGTTTGTTTTTGTATAAAATATTTTATAAATAGATATATTAAGAGGATTAATGAGAAAATTTCAGAAAAATACTATGGAAATTTGAAAAAGACAAATTAAGGTATCTATTATGTAAAATAACATATCACAGAAGAGAGAGAAATTTGGAATATTGAAATGTTTGTAAAAGAAGATCATTATCCATGAGTTATATGGAAATAAAATACGACAATTTTTCTTCCCTTTCTTACTCATGTCTGCCTGAGATTTTCTCTTTTATCGATGGCACCTTTCTCTCTCGCACACTCTCTCCAATCTTCTGCTTCTTACTTTCAATTTAATTGATCTGAAATGAGCATGACCGGCAGAGATTTCACCACCACCAGCAACGTTGTTGATGGAAACTTTGATCCCATGATTACTTCGATTGCTGTCACTTCAGGGATGGCGGCCTCATGATCGACTACGACATTGGAATTTCAGGTGCATATCTTCAACTTCTCCCAAGAAAATTGAAGATGCTACATAACAAGTCTTTGGTCAACAAAACTAAGGCTGGAAAAGGTTTGAAGGTTTGATTCTTCTCATAACAGCTGACCATAGCTCATTATTCTGCACTTCTAATCATTTTTTTGGGTCAATCGTGAGTAGCAAGTCAGAGAGCACTACCAAAAAGATGATATATACTGTGGAGCTTCATTTTGCAAAACATGCGATACTTTAGCTATCACTTGAGTGATTGGCAACCAAAAAAAAAAAAAAAACAAGCTACTCACTTGAGTGACTCTACTTCTACAGCTCATGTTGTGAAAAAAAAGGTGACTACCACATATCTGCTGGTTTTTAGTGAATGGTTCAACTGAAGTTGTTAATTGCTATTCAAGTATTGTTAACAACAATGATTGATAGTTAATGTAATTGTACATATTGTGCTCTTGTAACAGGGTATGGAATTGTTGAATTTGATTAATACTTGTGAGCTTTATGAATTCTTCAAGTGTGGAAGCGTTCCTAAATCATTTTTGAAATTTATGAAACTTATATAGGCAATTACAAAACTAAAGTAGTTAATTGTAAAATTAAAGTAGGAAATAGTTGGGCACAGCGGGAATCCAACACTAATTCTTCCATTGTGGGGGAGTTTCTAAATCATTTTGGAATTCACGGAACTCATATGGGTAATAATGAAACTAAAGTTGTCAATCACAAAATTAAAGTTGAAAATGGTTAAGCACAAGAAGATTCCATGAATTCTTCAAATTTATAGAACGCAAGTAGGCAATAACAAAAGTAAAATAGTAAAACACAAAATTGAACTTGTGAATAGCGATTTGGCATTAGAAAATATTAGTTGATTAATTGTGTGTTTGGGTACGCGTTTTTGCCGAGAAATCGCACGAATAATGGATAAATTGAACGATTGAGAGGGGATGCCATTTTGTGAGTGTTTGGTTGGAGGTGATGACCTTCCGTGCTTTTCATCAATTCGTGCGATTAACCATAAGCTCACAGGGGGAGCTTTTTGATTGTGATTCGTGCGATATACTTTAAAAAAAAATTTAGTTATACCCATTGTACTATGATTGAAATTTTACCTGTAATATACTTTTTCAACTTCAAAAATTACTTTAAAATATTTTTTAGTGCTTTTGACCCTTAAAATATTTTTTCAGTTGTACTCAGTGTGCTAACAGACTGATTGCAATTTTACCCTTAATGTACTTTTTCAGCCCCAAAAATTACTGTAAAATATTTTTTTAGCGTTTTTAACCCCTTAAAATATTTTTTCAGTTGTACCCAGTGTGTTAACAAACTGATTTTAATTTTATCCTTAGTGTACTTTTTCAGCTCCAAAAATTACTGTAAAATATTTTTTAGTGTTTTTAACTCCTTAAAATATTTTTTCAGTTATACCCAGTGTGTTAACGGACTGATTGCAATTTTACCCTTAGTGTACTTTTTCAGCTCCAAAAATTACTTAAAAATATTTTTTAGTGCTTTTAACCCCTTAAAATATTTTTTTCAGTTGGACCTAATATTTTAAAGTAATTTTTAAATATTTATTTGATTTTTTAAATATTTTTCCACCCATTCTCTCTTACCATTATCACAAAAGTCATTTATATTTATGTCAATCCAAACACTCACTTTTACAAAAATTATTTATACAATCGTCAACCTAAACATAAATTACATTACAAAATCTAATTTTTATCAAAAATACGATTACAAAAAGTCAAATAAAAAAAGTCATTTTTCCCATTACTATTCCAAACACACGTTAAGAAAACAAAGACAAGAATTCCGAAACACTAAGCTCATAACAACAGAGCAAACTCATCAGTTACATATATATGTAGTACAAATTAGATATTGCACATAACATATTATCATTAACAACAACCAATTAGGTATTAACAAGTTTAGTTTATCAATTGACTAAAAAACAACATAGTTGTTATAGTAATAACTTTCCAAAATTAAATGACAGTTTTTGTTTCTATCTCCTGGGCAAGTTTATCTAGTTCAAGTTTAGCTCTTGACTGCAATCTTCAAGCTTGCTTCAGCCTTCAAATACTTGCATTGGCAATCTTGAAGCTTTCTGCAGACTTCAAATACTTGCATTGATCTCACCAAGAATAAGCATCCATTGCTGGATGTGTCTGGTAAAAGAATCAATTTAACAAAGTGAACGAGCTCTAAAATAGTCACACATGTATTATAAATTGAGTGTTACATTCTCACAAGACACAACATCTCTCAACCTTCTCATCTCCAAGCTCATGGAATCTGAAACCAAATTAAATGAACGAAGCATTATCCCGGTAATCAATCAAATTCTCAATAGAAATCAAAACAATAGCAATTCAATTTGAGAAAATCACCATATCTAGCATCGAAATTGATAATCATCCCAAACAAACTACATAGTTACATAGGAACAATTACGGAGAATCTAGAAGCCAAATCATGTTCTTGTAATACCATTTCCTTTGAAAGGAATTCATTTTTCATCTTTTACAGATTTATATATATTAATTAATTATAGAATTTTTTGTCCTAGGAATTTTTTTTTTTTGGACCAAGTTTGTCCTAGGAATTGAGAATATTAGAAATTCAGCATTTAAGATTGTTTCTGTCTGATACTTAAGCATAATATGTAAAGGGCATGTCATTTGATATCATCTCACTGATTCAAGTCTTGGATGTCCCTGTAGAAGCCTACGTGCTTTTTCTTGGCCAAAAATCCTAATGCAAGGCATTTAGATACAGAGATATATATCCAAGGCAGAGAAAGATTTGGTCATACTTTGATTTCAGGTCCCGAAGATAACATCGCGAGGAAGCAACTTGTAGGTGTTCTTAGCATTTGAAAGAAGGGAACAAAAAATCTGGTTTCCATGAACTTGAAGTGAAAACAATCGAAGTAATCATGACATCAAAGTTTCCGCCGACGACGTTGCTACTAGTGGTGAAATCTCCGCCAGTCATGGTCGTTTCGAATCAATTAAATCGAAAGCAAGAAGTATAGAAGATTGGAGAGAGAGAGAGAGAGAGAGAGAGAGCGAGAGAGAGTGTGTGTGTGTGAGAAAAGGCACGATCGATGAAAGAGAAAATCTCATGCAGGCATGAGTGAGAAGCGGAAGAGAAATTGTTATATTTTATTTTCATACAACTCGGGCCGTGGTTGTCTTTTACAAACATTTAAATATTCTAGATTCCTTTCCTATAATCTGACATGGTATTTTACATATTGAATATCCTGATTTGTCTTTTGGGAATTTCCATAGTATTTTTTTAGGATTTTTCCAAGATTAATTCCATAAAGGATTATTAAACCTTTTTGATTTCCTTAAAATATATTTGACATAGAATTGATATGTGTGAAAAAGGCTTTAGCTGACATGGCGGGGTTTCATCTAATATTGTGTTCATTATCGGATTTAGCAACTATATTGGAACTGGATCAGAGTACTCCTACTGATGTAGGCTGATTTTTTGAGAAATCTCTCCTTTTTTCTATAAAACAAAATTGATATGTGTGTGTTAGTTTATGAACTTAAGTTATATAAAATAAATCAATCACCTTAGTTCAATTTAGCTTTTGCTTAAAAAAGAACTTAAACAAATGTTTAGTGTGTGTTTGGATTAATTTTTGAGAATAGCTTTTACGATTTACGAGGTAAGTGTGTGAGAGGAGTTTTGTCTCGGGTTGCGCAAACCTAGGTTTGAAACCTAGATTTGGCAAATTGCCAATCACTCACAAACACCCTTGTTTTGTCAATTAATTTTTTTTTCTGAAAAAATAAATTCCATTAAATATAATCAGCAGAAATAAACATCACCAAGAAAGTTCAAAACAAAACAAAGCATAAAACAGGCTAAAGCCAAGCCCAAACACAACAACCCAATCCAAGTAACACCGCCATTCAAAACCCTAACTCTAATCCAAAGGAAGAGAACTTCAAATACTGTCATTGCCACCGTCGCCATCACATTCATCCCTATCGGAGAAGATGAAATAACATCAAGAATGATGCCAGAATCCAGGAATGGGGATTCAAAGAACCACCCGAAAGGTCCCATCCCTCTTGACATACTACCTACTAGCAAAAGAGTATAGAAACAATACCCATACAACCATGTGGAAAGAAGCAATAACATCATATTAGTCCTCAAAAATATCAACCAACACCATCAACGCCATCACATCCCCGAACCCCCAGATCTAACATGGTCAGCCAGAAACCACATCCATCTAAACCAAATCGAAGAAGAGGAGACAAGAATCCATATTGGATTAGCAAAATTCCATAGGGCTTTTGATATCCTATCCTTTGCATCATCACCGTCTTTCCCTCCTTCACCAATCAAACCACTCCTCCTTTAAACCGCACCCCCAGATCATGATAGATACTAACAAACTCAAAGAAGTAAAAAACATAAACCCCGAAAAGAAGCGCTCCCTAGCTGGACGACCTCCCCTCCAGCTTGCGCAGGAGAGGGAGGTGCCGGAAAACCAACCTCAAAGAGAAATGAAGACTCCAACTTAGGAGGGAAAAGGGAAAATTTTATTTTATCAACTAATTAACCACGACAAAATGAGCTTTTTCAACATAATTTCTTCGAAATTAAGACTATTTTTTAGCAAAGAAGCTTGTGTGTTTCCCATATGCATTAACTGCTAAGCAAACCTATGAGCACCTAAAGCTCGTCCTACAAAACGACATCGTTTCAATTACAGGGCGCCATATGAACATTTTCTGCTTCTTTGTTCTCCTCTTTTTCTCTCTTCACTCATCCTTCCTCGCTCCCCACGGTCAGACCGGAAGGGGTCAAATTCAGTTCCTTGCAATAGCAAATTTTATCATCGAACAAGCTTAGCCCATTCTGCAGAATTAGATGGTAATACCTCGACCAAGAGAGAACGGGTCAAGTGATCAAATTATTATCAATGGGGATATGAAGTTTAACTTCATCAGCACATTCTGACAGGGAAAGCTTCACCGTTGTTCGGTCCATGACTTTTTGTTCTGGGTTTTCGCTTCTTGTTGCTGCACTATTTTTTTTATGGCTTTTAGTTTTCAAAAACAGGGAATGAAATGAAGATTAGAGAAACAACACCTAAATCCAAAAGAATAAGTTACCCCGACAAAAAACAGAAAGCTCTCTGTTTTAATAGCAGAGCTTCGGTTTTTGAGCTGTACGTAGCAATAAATAAATACTCGTATGGTACTTAACATATAACATGTTTATCTATTTTGATTATATTAAGAAAACTAGTTAATATGACATATTTTTTAAATCATCCTAAGTATTTTCTTAATTCCCTCATTCCCTCTCCTCCTTAATTATTGTTAAGGGAACATCAATATCAATAGGGTAAATTAGAAAAAGATTAATAAATATGAAAATTATGTTTTATATTTAGAATCAAGATCAAATATCTAAATATGTCTTGTATTAAAGACCGGAGAAGTATTATGTAAGTAATGTGACCCTCCTTTTAACACCCATTTGCCAGACATGATAATGGAAGGAATACTGAGAGGCTAAACCATAAGCTAAGGTCAGCCAGAACAATGAGTAATAATCATCCATTTAGTCCATGACTAACATGGATTCAACATATTGTCTATTCATGGAAACCCTTTTAGAGAACGTTTGGGTCATAAGCATCATGTTGCTTGCACAGTTGCTCGTCACGGAGTCTGAACATGGGGACTGAAGATATGAGGGAGGAGCAAAGAGAGACAAAAGGGGAGAGCAAAGAAGGAGAATATGATCAGATTGGGTCCATTAAATGAAGCCATTTTGCGGGATGAGCTTTAAGTGCTCATTGATCCAGTTAGAAGGTAATGCAGACTCGTGTTTTTCATGGGATAGCAAGCTTCCATTCTTAGTTTCTTGGAGAGATTAAGAAAACTAAATAAGTTACTTAATCATATATGTTATGTATCCTTAGATTATATATTAATTTATTAGTTAAACTAATTAGTTGGAAGAAAAAAATAAAAATAAAAATACTTTAAAGTAATTTAATTAACTTTCTTAATTTCTCCATAAAAGTCAACTTTATCTTATAATTAGGACCGGAGGAAGTGCTACCTACGACTCTTAATATATGAGAGTTGACTAATTTAAATAAAAGAAGTTAGTTAAGTTAGTTATCCATAACAAATACTCCCTCCGGTTCCTATTATAAGACAAAGTTGACTTTTTTGGAGAAATTAAGGAAGTCAATTAAATCACTTTAGAATATTTTTATTTTTATTTTTTTCTTTAAACTAATTAATTTGACTAATAAATTGATATATAATCTAAGCATACTAAAAATATAAATACTCTAAAGTGATTTAATTGGCTTCCTTAATTTCTCCAAAAAAATCAACTTTGTCTTATAATTAAGACCGGAGGGAGTATATATTAGTTTTTCTAAAATACCATCTTTCATCATGATTATCTTTATAAAGAAACCCCTAAATATGTGCAATCAATATAAATACTTTAGAAGAAAAATAAAAATTTTGGAGACAGTAGATTAATGTCTTATATTTAAAACCAAATCTAAATCCCAAATAACTTAAACTACTTTAGATCTTTAATATAAGACTCAATGACTTTTTTAAAGAGATTAAAAAAACTAAATAAATTATTTTAAAATATTTATAATTATCACTTTTCTTCAAACTAACTTAACTCATAAATTGAAATACAAATATATATAATATATGTTATGATTAAGTAATTTATTTAACTTTTTTAATTTCTCTTAAAAAAATTGATTAGGTCTTACGTCAAAGGCCGGGGGTAATATTTTGAAAAACCTCTTTGCAGACAACATTGTCTGTAAGTTTCTTAACATTGTTACAATGAATAAGAATCTGAAGCACATCTATACCCTTCAATCTTAAAAAGCAACACATAGATGCCCATATCCAAACAAGAACCTTTAAACATGATTCTCTCGATGATATATGTATATGTACCATCACCACATGTATATATACTCATTCTGTCCTATTTACAAATCAATTCCCATATATTTCACGTTGACAAGGGAAAACCTCAAACCCCATTAGCTGCACCTTATAATCTACTCTCTACTGTCCTAATTATAAGATAATATTTGAGAGTTGATCTTGATCCTACATATAGGATAGTTCTAATTTTTATCAATTTCTTCCCAAAGTACCCCCTATTGGTACTTTCTTAATAATAATTAAACACATTAATAATTTAATAAGAATATATCAGAAATTGTTGAGGGAGATTGACGATGCCGGATTGTGTGAGAGCTTGAAGAAGTCGTGTGTGAGGTAGGAGATGTATAAGAAAAAACAGAGAATCAACATAATTGAATGTCATTTTAAATTTTAAATAAGGGTATTTTAGAAAAAATAAATATAATTAACTAATTTAACCATTATCCTTAATTTCTCCAAAGTTAGGTAAATATGTCATATAATTAGCATCGGAGGGAATAATAACGTTCCAACTTTATCCCTACTTAATATATACGATACCCCATGAAAACAAAATCTCCATAATAATTTAAGGGTAACATTGTATATTCATATGCAAATTTTCATAAAATGACTTCTAAATAAGACAAAAAAACTTATCTTTCTGCCTTACAAATAGAATCTGATGTGTGCGTGTGTGTGAGCGTGTTTTTTTTTGGGGGGGGGGGGGGGGTTTGTTCCGGTTCACTACCATTGAGAAAGTGAGAAAGATCTTCCTCCCATTAGTCTCTGCACCACGCAAACAATCAAAATGGCATCATCATCTTCTGAATCCTATCTTCTCTCTCCCACGATCTTTATCATAACTTACGCTTTTGTCATCATATCAATCAGTACTGATATAACCAACCAGCTGAGCTGGTTTCACTGTTGAAATCATGCATAGACTCTCCAAATTCTCCATTCTATGATAATTCCACAACACCCTATCAGAAATCACTCAATAGCTCTTTGTCCATCCGTGAATCATGTGAGCCAATTGTTCCCCGAGATCAAAGGTTTTTTTTAATGATCCTGAAGCTGGAGTCATTCCTAAGTTTGGTGATTGCATCATGGCCCATTCCTTGGGCACAAGACCTTCTTTTGAAGCTGCCGGTGCTCTAGACACAGCGAGTGATCTTATTTGGTTGAAATGCAAACCCTGCAATCGATGCTTCGATCCAATCTAAGTTAAAAATTCCATCTCCCACATTGCAAGGCCAGAACACATTCAAAATTCAAAGGACCAAACCCGAGTTCCTTCACTTACATCACATTCACCTGGAAATGTATCGTAGCCAGTAATCAGCTTCAATAATTCAAATTTACGAGCATAACCTGAGATAGAAACTTGGATCCCCCTTCAAGTATAGACTCTGCTAATTTCATGTGTTGCTTCAGTTAAAAATTCTACACACACACACACATGCGCACGCCAAAATAAATAAAAGAAGAAACTAGTAAGTCAGATTATCCCGATTAAATCAAAATAGCACATATTACTTCATTCAGCAATTTCAAATTAAGAGAGTAGCACTAAAAAAATGTAGGTGGTGAATCACATGTATTCTATTGAACCAGCTAGGAACTTAACATTAACATTCAAAACCACTGATCTGTTTTTTTTGGAGGGTACTATTATCGTATATGACACAACAAAGTTGCATGTTTGTCACCTAATCTAATTCTTCAACAGACGTATAATGAATCCTTAAATTTTTTTGAGCTACGCACAACATTTGTTTTAATAAACCATATAACTCTATCAAGATCGAGTCAGGTAGCAAAACTTTCACTCACGACATAACATTAGCTTTCATTGGTAGGTCCTTTCCAAGCTAAATTAGAGCAAACAACATGATTGAAAGTTAATAATGTAATGCATCAAATCAAAGAGATGAAGTGAGAAGACAGTTCCACAAGTGCTACATCTTTAGTCCATATCCATACCTTAAAACCTATCCAGTCTCCACTTCCCTCGCAAGATCCAGTTTAGACTGATACAACTCTAATAATTCATTAGCTTCCGGCTCATGACAAAAGACATACCTCCTTAAAAAGTCCTTTTCAGATAATTTAAATGCTCCAAGTAATTTTCCCTTTTTCAACAGACCCTTTGACAACAAAACTCGAATAACAGAACCTCTTGGAACAATTCGTTTCTTCAAACTATATCCCAAAACTTGAGAATATGTGCAAATATCAGAAGAATTGCAGCCCAGTTTAAGGATAAGATACTCCAATATTGCATTAATTTTATCCTCAGATCCCTTCATACAGAATGGAAAGCTTCTGAAAGCAACAACAATGTCATTGTCTGACCAGCCCCACTTCTTATACACATTAGCCTTTTTTGACCATGTCCTTTTGCTTAGGGATGTTAACGCATAAACGGCAATAGCAAATATATACTTTGAAGGATCAAACCCCATTTCCTGAAGCTCCTTCACAATCATCTTGAAGCGACCAGTACTTATAGTAAATGTCCTGGGATACAGTTGCAACAATTTAATGACATTTGATTCAGGAACTCCGACTTCTCTTAATATCTTCATATTGGGCAGGACATAGGTGTTATAACGACTAAGAATAGCCGAGCAAGATTTAAGAACTTTAATGAATATGTCGTCAGATTGAAACAAATCCCAAAAGAGATCAAACGAAGGAATGAGCACCTTATCCAAGCTTCTTTTCATAATGTTAGGATGACTACATAAGAGCTTAGGAATGTCTGACCTCGAAATGCCTCTGGATATGAAAAACTCGATCTTGGGGAGAAATGTTTTCTCAGGGTCAGATCGAAGACACCGCGGGAATTCTCTAGTGAAACGAAGAATCTGGGATTGTGAGAATCCAAGATCCTTCAAGAAATCGATAACCAGATCTGGCCTTTCTCGTGTTTCCAAGGTGAGATACTTGGAAGCAGAAACAGCTTCTTGGGGTGAGAAGCCACAAGTGTCAATGAGATATGAGACTGTGAAAGAATGCCCATTGGAAGAAATTGAATTACAGTACCTAGCAGTAGGAAGTAGCCATTGGTTTTGAATGCAAAGTAATTGGTCAGATGTTGAGGGAGAGATTGTATTGATGATTTGCCTCCGAAAAGGGACGATCTTACTGAGAGCGTAAAGCATGGGTTCTTGAAGATTGAGCAAGCTAACGGCAAATGCAAACCCTTGGAGGGCTCAGATCAGTTTTAATGGGTAAAAACTAAACGAGAGAGATTGCTTCCCCCGCCGTGAAAATATTGGAAAAATAATTTTTAGCTATAAATTTTAAAAAAATAATTGATACTAGAAAATAGGTAAAATGATGAACATGTCCTCAATAAAAAAAGGGAAAAGAATCATTTTTGCCTTGGAAGTTTTATTTTAGGAGCACTGAGCATCTAGAAATTTTTTTTAAAGCATTTTTGTCTCGGAAGTTCACAAAATATAGTATATTCACCCTGACCTCACGGAATCCTAGAGATGACCGTTTAAATGACACGATGGCTTCCAAACTGATACGGTGGAGGCCGAGCTGGCGTATGCGTGGAAAAAAGATGTCAAAAAGGATGCCCATTTGTGTTGTATGCCTCTAAAGATTGGTCACATCCAGGTCTGAAAGTGAATACCATGTTATTGAAACATAGTTGTAGCTGTGTATTTAAGAATCACAGGATTTCTGTGAAGTGGTTGGCTAAGTATTTCGAAAGGAAGGTGCAAGAGAAGCCAAATTACAAAGTTGTAGACATAAAGAAGGATGCAGAAGAGGAACTGGTGCTTTGTGTTAGTATCTACAAGTGTAAAAGAGCGAAATGGTTAATTGTGGAGGGGATGGAAGGAAGTTACATTGATGAGTTCAACAACCTCAAAGCTTAATGTAATGAGTTGAAAAATTCTAATCCAGGGTCAGATGTATCTCTTGAACTAAGCAAAGAAAGAAGCTCTTGAAAATGGCTAAAGGGTCTTCAACCGGTTGTATATGTGTTTCAATGCTACAAAGGTAATTGTATCAATTTTTTTGTGGTTTTTCATTGCTGACATTGTTTCAATTACTGACTCAGTAAGTGTTTCAAAGCTTACTGTCATGTTTTTGTATATTATGATTGGTTTTCATTGCTGGTTTCAATTACTGCCTTGTATCAATTTTTTTTAGGTTTGTCATTGTTGTTATGGTTTTGTGATTAAGTTTTCATTGCTGCAGTAGAAGTTGCAGTTGAGTCACCCATGTCTTCTTTTCTCTATTTGACCACCTCTGGTTTCACATATCGACTGGGAATTTTGGCCGCAGGATTTCAAAACCTCCCCTTTGACCGAACCCTTTTTTTCTCTAGGTGAATATGACCACTAAATTTGTGTAAGCCCTTTTAATGCCCTAGGATTATAAATTTTCAATCCACTAAATTATTATGTAGCAATAGACAACTCATATGTATCGAATGTAGAAGCTTGCCTAGCGTTTCTTCTGTCATGGCAAATGTCTGTTGGGGCTCTACCATGACGACAGGGAGAATATGCTACGTCTTGTAAACATTCAGGGTAAAAATGTTCTAAAAAAAAGGCTTCTGAGCACCCAACGCTCCTAAAGCAAAATTTCCAAAACAAAAATGATAGTTAATCCATTAAAAAGTTGATTATTTCTTTCAATTTCAATATTTATATACGTCAATCTTTTTACATAAATATATAAGTGTGTGTATTAAGAATATTGATTCCTAAAAGTATTATTAAATCGTTTGAATTCCTTAAAATATATTTCATATAGAATTGATAAGCGTGTAAGCTTATGAATATAAATATGATTTGATAAAAAGTGATTCTAAATATGAATTTAATTTATTAGATATTACACTATTTTTGAACAAAGAAAAATACTTTGCCACACCGATCATCTTAGTTCATTTTGACTTTTGCTTAAAAATAGAAGGATTAATACAATCTTTAGGTCCTGTATGATACGAAGCACTGGAGAGTAGAGATTGGGATTGGATCAAGAATTGAATCAGAATATATCTTTTGGTTTAAGAGACTACGAATAACTAGGGATTGAGAATACAACGAAAGTGAGATTTGAGAGACTATGGATAATTAGGCTAACAACTTTCAAACTTTATTCCTACTCAAAATACACAATATCCAATGAGAATAAAGTCTAAATAGTAATAAGTGGAGGGTAAAATTGTACATTCACATGAAAAATTTAATGAAGTGACTTATAAATAGGATAAAAAAACTCTCTCTCTCTCTCTCTCTCTCTCTCTATATATATATATATATCTATCTATACCTTAAAAGTAAGACCAGGATAGTACATATATATGGATTATCCTCCCCCCATTAGTCTCTCAACCCCACGCAGACAATCAAAATGGCATCATCATCTTCAGAATCCCATCTTGGCTCTTCCACAACCTTTATCGTAAATTACACTTTTGTCATCATATCCCTCAGTACTGATGCAACCAACAAGCTGGGTTACACTGTTGAAATCATACAAAGACTCTCCAAATTCTCCATTCTAGGAAAACTCCACAACACCCTATCAGAAATCACTCGATAGCTCTTTGTTGATCTGTTCTTCCCCGAAGTTCAAGCTTTTTTACCCCTGATGATCCTGAAGCTGAAGTAATCCCTAAGTTTGGTGATTACATCATTGGCCTATTCCATAGGAACTAGCCCTTCTTTCGAAACTGCTGGTACTCTTGACACAGGCAGCGACCTTATTTGGTCAAAGTGTGATCCTTGCAAGGAATGTTTCGATCCAAAATAAGTTAAGCTTTTTAGTTTTTTGGGAAACAAAATTTAAGTTATGACAGAGTCATCCAGAGAACAAAATAATAAAACATAGTACACTAGGTACTCAAATCCTTACATTGTAAGGGCAGAACAAATTCAAAAGTCAAAGGACCAAACCAAGTTCCTTCACTTTCATCACAGTCATCTTGAAATTTATAGTAGCTAGAAATCAGCTTCAATAATTCATGCAATTATGAATGACTTATTTTGCACCACAAGAAGAAGATCTGGAGAAGGAAGCCAAAGAAACTAAAGAGTGTGTAAATAAAGAAGGTTGGTGTAGTTTGGAGGGTGGAGCTTTTTGGAAGCGATGAACCAAACTGGGATTTGGCGTTTTGAATAGAATGGAATACATGAGAACCACGTCGCTGCCAAAAAATAAGACAAGAAAATTCTTGCCAGCTGTCATCCCCAAAACAACCCATCAAGGCCATCGCTGGACCAAAATGAAATGTGTAAAGAAAATTCTGCAGTCGGATAGAAGAGAATTTGCTTCTGGACATGCACATTAACATAGTGCTTATGCGTAGGGGTCTACGTGCACTAAGCACGAAATTGACCCAGGTCCAAGGATCACGTCCTCATCAGATGTCCAAGTCTATCATTACTAAGATAGAAACTTAGATCCCCTCAAGCATAGACTGTCCTAATTTTATGTGTTGCTTCATTCAAATATTCCATACGTACCAAAATAAATAAAAGAAGACACTAGTACGTCAGATTATCCAGATTAAATCAAAATGACCCATATTACTTCATTCAACAATTTCAAATTAAGAGTGGCACTGCAACAATATAGGTGATGAATCATATGCATTCCATTGAACCAGCTATGAACTTAACATCAAAACCAATGATATGTTGTTAACTGCCAACACGTCAACAGTTATTATATATGACATAACAAAGTTGCATGTTTGTCATCTAATCTAATTCCCCAATAAAAGTATAATGAACCCCTATATTTTTTTGAGCCACACACAACATTAGTTTTTATAAACAATATAACTCTATCAAGATCGAGTTAGGCAGCAAAACTTTCACTCACGACATAACATTAGTTTTCATTGGTAGGCCCTTTCCAAGCTAAATTAGAGCAAACAACATGATTGAAAGTTAATAATGTAATGCATCAAATCAAAGAGATGTAGTGAGAAGACAGTTCCACAAGTGCAACATCTTTAGTTCATATCCAAACCTTAAAACCTATACAGTCTCCATTTCCCTCGCAAGATCCAGTTTAGACTGATACAACTCAAATAATTCATTAGCTTCCGGCTCATGACAAAAGACATACCTCCTTAAAAAGTCCTTTTCAGATATTATAAATGCTCCAAGAAATTTTCCCTTTTTCACCAGAACCTTTGACAACAAAACCTGAATGACAGCACCTCTTGGAACAATTCGTTTCTTCAAACTATATCCCAAAACTTGAGGATATGTGCAAATATCAGAAGAATTACATCCCAATTGAAGGATAAAATACTCTAATATTGCATCAATTTTATCCTCAGATCCCTTCATACAAAATGGGAACCTTCTGAAAGCAGCAACAATGTCATTGTCTGACCAACCCCACTTCTTATACACATTAGCCTTTTTGGACCATGTCCATTTGCTTAGGGATGCTAACGCATAAACGCCCATAACAAATTGATACTTTGAAGGATCAAACCCCATTTCCTGAAGCTCCTTCACAATCATCTTGAAGCGACCAGTACTTATAGTATATGTCCTGGGATACAGTTGCAACAGTTTAATGACATTTGATTCAGGAACTCCGGCTTCTCTTAATATCTTCATCTTGGGCAGGACACGGGTGTCAGAAAGAATGCTCGAGCAAGATTTAAGAAGTTTAATGCATTTGTCGTCACATTGAAACAAATCCGAAAAGAGATCAAACGAAGGAATGAGCACCTTATCCAAGCTTCTTCTCATGATGTTAGGCTGACCGCACAAGAGCTTAGGGATTTCTGACCTCAAAACGCCTCTGGATATGAAAAACTCGATCTTTGGGAGAAAGGTTTTCTCAGGGTCAGATCGAAGGAACTGTGGGACTTCTCTTGTGAAACGAATAATCTGGGCTTTTGACAACCCCAGATTCTTCAAGAAATTGATAACCAGATCTGGTTTTTCTCGCGTTTCCAAGGTGACATACTTGGAAGCTGAAGCAGCTTCTTCGGGTGAGAAGCCACAAGTGTCAATGAGATATGAGACTGTGAAAGAATGCTCATTGGATGAAATAGAAGTCCAGTACCTGGCAGTGGAAGGTAGCCACTGGCTTTGAACGCAAATTGATTGTCGAAATGTTGAAGGAGAGATTGTGTTGATGATATACCTCCGAACGGGGACGATTTTTCGGAGAGCGCAAAACATGAGTTCGAAACGATAGAGCAAGCAAACGGCAAATGCAAACCCTTGGCGCAGGCTCAGCCAGTTTTTTGTGTAAAAACTAAACGAGAGAGATTGCTTTCCCCGCAGTGAAAATATTGAAAAATAATTTTTAGCTATAAATTTAAAAAAAAAAATTGATCCTGAAAAAATAGGTAAAATGATGAACATGTCCTCAACAAAAAAAGATAATTATTTTTCCAGTTTCAATATTTGTACACGACAATCTTTTTACATATATATATATATATATATATTATAAGACAATTAATTCCTAAAAGAATTACTCGTATTAAATTGTTTGAATTCCTTAAAATATGTTTAACATAAAATTGATATGCGTGTAAGCTTATGAATATAATTATGATTTGATAAAAAAGTGATTCTAAATATGAATTTAATTTATTAGAAATTATACCATTTTTTGAACAAGAAACAACTTTTACCACTTTGGTTACCTTAGTTTAATTTGACTTTTGCTTAAGAATATAAAGGTTAATACAATATTTAATCCTTTAAGTTTGCATTCATTTTGGTTTTGATCCCTCAAATTTCAAATCATAAGTTTTGATCCCTTAAAAAAGTAAAATAGTTCAGGTTTTTGTTATATTATAGAGACAAATGTTTTAGATGGAATGAAAGTTCAACAATCAAAATTTATTATTTGAAACATGAGAGATTCAAACCAAAATGAGAACAAAATTGGGAGATTAAAAGTTGTATTCACCCAAAATATAACAAAAACAAACCTATTAGCACCCTTATTTTATGAAGGGAAAATCACTAGTAAATACTAAATAAGTAAATTAATTGCTCTTTGCCATCAACAGATATGGGGTACTGAACTGTCATTAAAATTGAATTTAAAAAGACAAAAAAGCCCTTAGTTTGACAAGATGATTTTAGGCGGGAGGAAGGAGAAAGTGCACGGCTTCTCAGAACCCTCTGAATCCCTTCTTCCTCTTCCATTTTCGGCATTCTGCAGAAGTTCAGCGTCGTCTCCCCTCACTCGGCTGTCTCCTTGGCTTGTGTCCTTCGACAGTGTAGTCTCCGGTTACTCCTCCAGCGGCCGTCGTCTCGTTGGCTCGAGTCCTTGGGCAGTGTCGTCTCCGGGTGCTCCTCCAATGGCCACCATCTCCTTGGCTCATGTCCTTCGTTATGTGCAGTCTCCCATGCGAAGAACAAACATCGGGGATGGATAATGCGTAGCATTGAAGTTTGGAGATCTAAAAAGAAGACAAAGTAGTTATTTTCATTTATGTGCAATTGATCTTCCATGATGTGCAATTGAGCTTCCGTTTTGTGCAATTACTCTTCCATGATGTGCAATTTATCTTCTGTTTTGTGTAATTACTCTTCCATGATGTGTAAAGGATGATCCATTGTGACAATGATCTTCCATTGTGTGCAATTACTCTTTTTTTATGTGTCAATGATCTTCCATTTTGTACAATTACTCTTCCATGATGTGCAATTGATCTTCCGTTTTCTGCAATTAATCTTTCATGATGTGTAATTGATTTTCCATGATGCGCACATGAGCTTCCGTTTTGTTCAATTACTCTTCTATGAAGTGCAGTTGATCTCCCGTTTTATGCAATAGATCTTTTTCATACATGCCCAATGGTCATCCACATTATATGCAAAGGATGATGATCCATTATGTGCTAATGATATGCCGTTTTGTCTAATTACTCTTCCATAAAGTGCAGTTGATCTTCCGTTGTGTGCAATTAACCCTTCATGAAGTGCAATTGATATTGGTTTTGTGTAATTACTCTTCCATGATGTGCAATTGATCTTCCGTTTTGTGCAATTACTCTTCCATGATGTGCAATTGATCTCCCATTTTGTACAATGGATTTTTGCCATACGTGTCCAATGGTCATCCAATGCAAGTGAGCATAGTAATGCAAATTATGTTGACAGAGCCAAAGGACACGAGCCAAGGAGACAACGGCCGCTGGAGGAGCAATCGGAGACGACAATGCCCAAGGACTCGAGCCAATGAAACAGTGGGCGCTGGAGGAGCACCCGGAGACGACATTGCCCAAGGACTCGAGCCAACGAGACGGCGGCTGTTGGAGGAGTAACCGGAGACGACACTGCCGAAGGACACAAGCCAAGGAGACGGCCGAGTGAGGGAAGACGATGCTGAACTTCTGCAGAATGCTGAAAATAGAAGAGGAAGAAGGGATTTAGAGGGTTCTGAGAAGCCGTGCACTTTCTCCTTCCTCCCACCTAAAATCGTCTTGTCAAACTAAGGGCCTTTTTGTCTTTTTAAATTCGATTTTAATGACAGTTCAGTACCCTATGTTTGTTGGTGGCAAAGAGCAATTAATTTCCTTATTTAGTATTTACTGGCGATTTTCCCTTTTATGAATTAATTGACCCCTACAAAAATGAGCTATTTCAACATATTTTCTTCTTAAATTAATATTTTTAGTGAAGAAGCCCGTGTGTTTCATGGGATGATTAGTGTTTCTTAACATTATTATCACCACCATGAATAAGGATCTCAAACTCATCTACGCTCTTCAATCTTATAAAAGCAAAATATAGATGCTCATATGTAAACAAGAACCTTCAAACATGATTCCTTGGATGATATATTTATATGTACTATTGACACCTATAAATATACTCTCTAAAACCTTAAACCCCATTATAGGTGCTGAATCATATGTATTCCACTGAACTGGCTATGAACTTAACATCAAATGATCAAGACCACTTATCTGTTGCTACCAGCCAACACATCCACAATAAGCTTTTTGGAGGGGACTATTATTATATATGACAGAACAAATTTGCATGTTTGTCATCTAATCTAATTCTTCAATAAAAGTATAATGAACCCCTATATTTTTTTTTAGCCACACACAACCTTCTTCTTGTTTTTTTTTTTTAACAAACTATATAGCTCTATCAAGATCGATTTAGGCAGCAAAACTTTCACTCACAACATAACATTAGTTTAATAGTTTTGATTGGTTGGTCAACCTTTGTGTGGACATTATAGACGACGAATGAGCATAACATTTTATTAAATTCAATGGAGGAAGTGATTATGTGTATGTAGGAAAGAATGTAGATGATAATATATAACCGACAAGTGATGATGTAAGAGAGGAACAACATGTGTAAATTGTATTTAGACCAACATAGAATTAATGTAGCGCTATAAGGCTTCACTAAGTCTCTCTAGATCTCAAATTCACGGCTCAGATGAGACACTTGTGTTGGAAGGGGCAGCCTCAAACCTGATACCATGTGAATGTTTGGATAATGAAATGAATATAGGAAAAACTTTTAAAATTATTGTTAGTTCTTACAAAAAAAAAAAACTTTATATATAAATATATTAAGAAGACCAATTGTTTGATTTCCTTAAAATATATTTAACATATAATTGTTATGCGCAATTTGGTTTATGAATATAAGTTATGATTTGGTAAACAAATTGATTATAAATATAAGTTTAATTTGTAAGGAATTATACTATTTTTTGAACTAGAAAGAAAATTTTGCTAAATCGATCACCTACCTTAGTTCAATTTAACTTTTGCTTAAGAATAGAACAGAAACAAATCTTTAAGCATCCATATTTTATCAATTAATTAACCACTACAAAATGAGCTTTTTCAACATAGTTTCTTCATAGATTAATATTTGGGAAAATTTCAGATAACCCCTCTGTGGCAAATTAATTTCAGTCAACCCTTAAAACTCTTAAAATTTCGCTACACCCTATGGTTAAAATGAAATTAATTTTTGTGGATGAAAAGACAATGATACCCTTCTTTTATTTTTTTTATTTTTTAAAAGAGCATTCATATGACAAATAAGAGTATTTACAAGACAAATAAAGTGATTTACAAGATAAATATAGAGATTCAAAAGAACCTAGGGAATTAAAAACATTTTGGCAATTTACAAGACAAATATAAAAATTCATAAGACAAATATAGGCATTTACAAGACAAATAAAGACATTTACAAGATAAATAAAGAGATTCAAAAGAACCTAGGGAGTTAAAAACAATTGGGTCATTTACAAGACAAATATAAGCATTTAAAAAACAAATAAAAATATTTACAAGATAACTAAGACAATCTATAAGACAAATAAAGTAAAGACACCATGGTCTTTTCATCCACAAAAATTAATTTTATTTTGACTACACGGTGCAATGAAGTTTCATAAAGTTTTAGGGATTAACTAAAATTAATTTCCTACAGATGAGGCTTCCCTTAATATTCCCTAGCAAAGAAGCTTGTGTATTTCATGGGATGATTAGTGTTTCTACAACTTTAGCAAGCTTTCATTGTACAATGAATGCTAAGAGGACTGAAGGGAACAAATAAACTTTGGATCAATAATTTTGATGATTTTACCATTGCACATGATATTCATATATTCAATATAATTATCAAATACTTTGAAAAACTTCACTGTAAACAACATTGTCTGTAGGTTTCTTAACACTATTGTCACTGCCATGAATAAGAATCTCAAGCTCATCTCCACTCTTCAATTGCAAAAACGCAACATATAGATACCCATATGTAAGCCAAAACCTTTAAACAATGATTCATTGGATCATATATTTATATCTACCATTGACACCTACATATACACCCATCCGATCCTATTTATATATCACTTTCAGCATGTTCCACACCAATAAAAAAAAACTTTAAATCTTATCAACTCTGTCTTGAAATCTAATAACTTTCCAACTTCATCCGTACTTAATTTACACAATACGCCATAAAAATAAAGTTTACAAAATAATAAATGAAGGATAAGATTATAAATTCATATGAAAAATTTAATGAAATGACTTATAAATAAGACCCCAAAAAAAACTTCTCCCCCTACCTTATACATGGGACTAAAGGAGTATGTTTATATATGGATTATTCTCCTCCCATTAATCTCTCCACCACGCAAACAATCAAAATGGCATTATCAACTTCAGAATCCTATCTTGTCTCTTCCACAATCTTTGTCATAACTTAAACTTTAGTCATCATATCCCTCAGTACTGATGCAACCAACCAGCTGGGTTACACTGTTGAAATCATACTAAGGCTCTCCAAATTCTCCATTCTAGGATAATTCCACAACACCCTATCAGAAATCACTCAATAGCTCTTCGTTGATCTGTTCTTCCCCGAAGTTAAAGCTCTGTTTTTTTTTTTTCCTGATGATCCTGAAGCTGAAGTAACCCCGAAGTTTGGTGATTACATTATGGCCTATTCCGTAGGTACTAGCCCTTCTTTCGAAACTGCTGGTACTCTTAACACAGGCAGTGGCCTTATTTGGTCAAAGTGTGATCCTTGCAAGGAATGTTTCGATCCATTATAAGTTAAGCTTTTTTTTGGGGAAACAAAATGTTGGGTTATGACAGAGTCATCCAGAGAACGAATCAACAAAACATAGTACACTAGGTACTCAAATAATCTCTATTCCATCTCCTACATTGCAACGGCAGAACAAAGTCAAAATTCAAAGGACCAAACCCAAGTTCCTTCACTTTCATTGGATGAAATACTTGGAAGCAGAAGCAGAAGCAGGTTCTTGGGTTGAGAAGCCACAAGTGTCAATGAGATATGAGACTGTGAAAGAATGCTCATTGGATGAAATAGAAGTTCAGTACCTGGCAGAGGAAGGTAGCCATTGGCTTTGAACGCAAAGTAATTGTTGAGATGTTGAAGGACAGATTGTGTTGATGAAATGCCTCCGAACAGGGAAGATTTTTCGGAGAGCGCAAAACATGGGTTCGAAGATATTGAGCATGCAAGCAGCAAATGCAAACCCTTGGCGCGGGCTCAGACCAGTGTTATGTAAAAACGAGAGAGATTGCTTTCCCCGCCCTGAAAATAATGAAAAAAAAAAAAAAAACTTTTTAGCTATAAATTAAAAAAAAAAATTGATACTGAGAAAATAGCTAAAATGATGAAAATTTCCTCAATAAAAAAAAATTAATTATTTCTTCCAGTTTCAAAATTTATATGCGTCAATCTTTTTACATAAAAATGTGGGTATATATATTGAGAAGATTAATTCCTAAACGTATTATTAAATTGTTTGAATTTCTTAAAATATATTTAACATAGAATTGATATGCGTGTAAGCTTATGAATATAAATTATGATTTGATAAAAAGTTATTCTAAATATGAATTTAATTTATCAGAAACTACACTATTTTTTGAACAAGAAAAATATTTTGCCACATCAATCACCTTAGTTCAATTTAACTTTTGCTTAAAAATAAAAAGGTTAATATAATATTTAATCCCTCAAATTTACACTTATTTTGATTTTGATCTCTTAAGGGGCAAAATAGTCTAAGTTTTTGTTAAGTTATAGGGACAAATGTTTCAAATGGAATGAAGTTTTAGGAACCAAAATTTATGATTTAAAACTTGAGAGACTCAAACCAAAATGAGAACAAACTTAGAAGACCAAAAGTTGTATTAGAACTAAAACAAACCTATAAGCACCCTTATTTTATCAATTAATCGACCCCTACAAAATGATCTTTTTCAACATATTTTCTTCTTAAATTAATATTTTAGTGAAGAAGCCCGCGTGTTTCATGGGATGATTAGTGTCTCCTAACTTTTTTATCGTCACCATGAATAAGGATCTCAAACTCATCGACATTCATCAATCTTATAAAAGCAAAATATAGATGCTCATACGTAAACAAGAACCTTTAAACATGATTCATTGGATGATATGTTTATATCTACCATTGACACCTATATATATACTCCTCTAAAACCTTGAACCCCTAACAACTTTCCAACTTTATTCCTACTTAATATACACAATATCCAGTGAAAATAAAGTCTACGTAATAATAAGTGAAGGGTAAAATAGTACATTCACATGAAAAATTTAATTAAGTGACTTAAATCTCTCACTCTCTACACCTTATAAGTAAGACCAGGACAGTACATATATATGGATTATCCTCCTCCCATTAATCTCTCCACCCCAAGCAAACAATCAAAACGGCATCATCATCTTCAGAATCCTATCTTGTCTCTTCCACAATCTTTGTCATAACTTGTACTTTCGTCATCATATCCCTCAGTACTGATGCAACCAACCAGCTGGGTTACACTGTTGAAATCATACATCGACTCTCCAAATTCTCCATTCCAGGACACTCCACAACTCCCTATCAGAAATCACTCAATAGCTCTTCGTTGATCTGTTCTTCCCCGAAGTTAAAGCTTTTTTTTTTTTTTTTTTTTTTTTTTGCCCCCCCGATGATCCTGACGCTGAAGTAATCCCTAAGTTTGGTGATTACATCATGGCCTATTCCATAGGAACTAGCCCTTCTTTCGAAACTGCTAGTACTCTGGACACAGGCAGTGACCTTATTTGGTCAAAGTGTGATCCTTGCAAGGAATGTTTCGATCCAATATAAGTTAAGCTTTTTGTTTTTTTGGGAAACAAAATTTTGAGTTATGACAGAGTCATCCAGAGAACAAAATAACAAAACATCGCACACTAGGTACTCAAATCATCGCTATTCCATCTCCTACATTGCAAGGGCAGAACAAATTCATAATTCAAAGGACCAAACCCAAGTTCCTTCACTTTCATCACAGTCATCTTGAAACGTACAGTAGCTAGAAATCAGCTTCAATAATTCATGCAATTATGAATAACTTATTTTACACCAGTACTTATTACAAGAAGAAGATCTGGCGAAGGAAGCCAAAGAAACTAAAGAGAACGTAAATAAATAAGGTTGGTGTAGTTTGGAGGGTGGAGCTTTTTGGAAGCGATGAACCAAACTGGGATTTGGCGTTTTGCACTAGAATGGAGTACATGAGAACCAAGTCACTGCCAAAAAATGAGATAAGGAAATTCTTGTTAGCTGTCATCCCCAAACCTACCCATCAAGGCCATCGCTGTACCAAAAAGAAGTGTGTAAAGCAGGTTCCGAGACAACCTTTTGAAAGAGATTGAATACTACTCCATTCACCAATGTTTATCCTAGAGGTTAGACAAACTGAAGGCATTGACTTTTACATGGCACCAATACTTGACAAGCCAATGGAATTTCACGGGCAGTAGTTATAATAATAATAATTCTTAATAACGGCAAAACATTCGCAAGGATGTTTCTCCTGTTTGAGCTAATTAACTTTCTTGGAAGGTGGTAAAGAGAGAAGAAACACGGGCAAGGAAACCCTACTCTACACATCAAGGTGAAAATTGTATCCCACGCTACCATATGCCATCAAAAGAACATTGACCAAACACACATCTTTATTGATTAAGACAGGCAGAAAATTCTGCAGTCGGATAGAAGAGAATTTGCTTCTGGACATACACATTACCATAGTGCTTATGCGTTGGGGTCTACCTGCACTATGCACGAAATTGACCCAGGTCCAAGGATCACGTCCTCATCAGACTGTCCAAATCTATCATTACTAAGATAGAAAGTTAGATCCCCTCAAGTATAGACTGTCCTAATTTTATGTGTTGCTTCATTCAAATATTCCATACGTATCAAAATAAATAAAAAGAAGAAACTAGTAAGTCAAATTATCCAGATTAAATCAAAATGACCCATATTACTTCATTCAGCAATTTCAAATTAAGAGTGGCACTGCAACAATATAGGTGATGAATCATATGTATTCCATTGAACGAGCTATGAACTTAACATCAAAACCAATGATATGTTGTT
Source organism: Inga laurina (assembly GCA_963855925.1). NCBI lineage: Eukaryota > Viridiplantae > Streptophyta > Magnoliopsida > Fabales > Fabaceae > Inga > Inga laurina. Next base: position 51,857,817 of record OY979707.1, on the reverse strand, counting down.
AACTGCCAACACATCAGCAGTTATTATATATGACATAAAAAAGTTGCATGTTTGTCATCTAATCTAATTCCTCAATAAAAGTATAATGAACCCCTATATATTTTTGAGCCACACACATTTGTTTTTATAACAATACAACTCTATCAAGATCGATTTAGGCAGCAAAACTGTCACTCACAACATAACATTAGTTTTGATTGCTAGGTGCTTTCCAAGCTAAATTAGAGCAAACAATATGATGGAAAGTTAAAAATGTAATGCATCAAAGAGATGTAGCGAGAAGACAGTTCCACAAGTGCTACACATTTAGTTCATATCCATACCTTAAAACCTATCCAGTCTCCACTTCCCTCGCAAGATCCAGTTTAGACTGATACAACTCAAATAATTCATTAGCTTCCGGCTCATGACAAAAGACATACCTCCTTAAAAAGTCCTTTTCAGATAATTTAAATGCTCCAAGAAATTTTCCCTTTTTCACCAGACCCTTTGACAACAGAAGTTGAATGACAGCACCTCTTGGAATAATTCGTTTCTTCAGACTAAATCCCACAACATGAGGATAAGTGCAAATATCAGAAGAATTACATCCCAATTTATGGATAAAATACTCTAATATTGCATCAATTTTATCCTCAGATCCCTTCATACAAAATGGGGACCTTCTGAAAGCAGCAAGAATGTCATTGTCTGACCAACCCCACTTCTTATACACATTAGCCTTTTTGGACCATGTCCATTTGCTTAGTGATGCTAACGCATAAACGGCCAGAACAAATTGATACTTCGAAGGATCAAACCCCATTTCCTGAAGCTCCTTCACAATCATCTTGAAGCGACCAGTACTTATAGTAAATGTCCTGGGATACAGTTGCAACAATTTAATGACATTTGATTCAGGAACTCCGACTTCTCTTAATATCTTCATATTGGGCAGGACACGGGTGTTATAACGACTAAGAATGGCCGAGCAAGATTTAAGAACTTTAATGAATGTGTCGTCAGATTGAAACAAATCCCGAAAGAAATCAAACGAAGGAATGACCACCTTATCCAAGCTTCTTTTCATAATGTTAGGATGACTACATAAGAGCTTAGGGATGTCTGACCTCAAAACGCCCCTGGATATGAAAAACTCGATCTTTGGGAGAAAGGTTTTCTCAGGGTCAGATCGAAGGAGCTGTGGGGTTTCTCTTGCGAAACGAATAATCTGGGATTTTGAGAACCCCAGATTCTTCAAGAAATTGATAACCAGATCTGGTTTTTCTCGCGTTTCCAACGTGATATGCTTGGAAGCTGAAGCAGCTTCTTCGGGAGAGAAACCACAAGTGTCAATGAGATATGAGACTGTGAAAGAATGCCCATTGGAAGAAATTGAATTACAGTACCTGGCAGTAGGAGGTAGCCATTGGTTTTGAATGCAAAGTAATTGTTGAGATGTTGAAAGAGAGACATTGTTGATGATTTGCCTCCGGAAAGGGACGATCTTACTGAGAGCGCAAAGCATGGGTTCGAAAAGATTGAGCAGCTAACGGCAAACCCCGGGCAGGCCAGTGTATGGGTGATGAGAAGACGAAAGAGATTGCTTCCCCGTCTTTGAAAATATTACTACTTTATTATTCAAGCAAAAATAATTTTTAGCTATGAATTTAAAATAAATTATTCTTCCTCAATAAAAAAAATAATTATATTCTCCAGTCCCAATCGCCAATCAATATTTTTTTGGCCAGTGATCGCCAATCAATATTTGTTATGAAGCTTTTATATCATGATATCATTACTTTGAGAATATTTCATTTAACATATAAATATGTGAATTTTGAAAATGAAATGAATAGGACTGGCTTCTCTCATTTTCTTTTTTTTGTTAGCTTCCATCCTTTATCCCCTTCATGATTATTAGATCAAAATTTAATACTTTATATTTAATATTTTATAAAAATGTTATTACAATAAAGAGAATGATGGAAATGAAATAGAGAGATGGATGAGAAGAAAATGTTAAATGTGGATCATTCGATCTTAATCCAATGATCATGAAGAAATTAATGATAACAACGGATTGGAAAACAAAAGAAGTCAGATCCCAAGAGTAGTAGGGCAACTAATATCAAGCACTTTTGAGCCTCTAAACGTTTTGATATCAAAATCTATGTTTTGGGAATTTTTTTTTTCTTTTTTCTTTGTGAGGGTCTCACCCTTTCTCTCATTGGTCCTTTTTCCTTATATGGGCCCACTCTCTCTCTTATTTTGGTCATTTCTCATTATGTGAGCCCCACACCATAAAAAAAGTTATTCTTACCATAATACTCAAACACTCTCATTTTATTAAAATCATTTTTTTCTCATAATCTATTCTATTCAGAATCTATTTTCCAGAAGATATTCTCCAAAATCTAATCCGAACACACCCCCATGAAATTGTTATTTCAAATGCACCATAAATGATAAATTAGATATTTAATTATGACAAAAAAAAAACTTCATTCTATCCTTAGTTTGCACATCATAACAACTTGTGTTTGAATTAATTTTTAAAGAATATATTAAAAAAAATTAAAAAAAATGATTTTAAAGAATATATTCTAAAAATAAATAAAAAATTGGATAAACCATGATTTTAACCCCCGGGAGAAAAGTGATTCTGCATAATTTTTTAGCTGCCCTTTGACAAAACCATGATTTACAGCTCAAAAAGTGCTTTTTTGCAATTACCCAAGCGCACACTTTAATATATATATATATATATATATATGTGTGTGTGTGTGTGTGTAAGTAAGTAAGCAAGCTCATGAACATAAATTATGATATGATAAACATTATTCCAAATTTAAATTTAATTTATTAGAAATTATAATTTTTTTAAACAAAAAAAAAATCTAAATTGATCACCTTAGTTCAATTTGACTTTTGCTTAAAACAAAACTTCAAGCACCCTTATTTTGCAATCAACCACCACAAAATGAGCTTTTCCAACAAAAGTTCTTCATAACTTCATCTTTTTATCAAAGAAGTCTAAAGTAAATATCCAAAAATTTCTTAAAACTCTTGTTTGAGAAACTAGCATTCCTTTTTGTTTGTTTCACGGGATAGTTACTGCGTTTCTGCAACTTTAGTAAGCTTTCTTTGTCCAATGAATGCTAAAAGGAATGAAGGAAACAAATAAACTGTTCATCAATAATTTGGATGATTCTACAAATGCACATGATATTTATATGTTCCATATAATTATCACATATATAGGAAAACTTCTCTGTACATTTGTCTTAACATTGTTATCACTGTCATGAATAAGAATCTTAAGTTCATCTACACTGTTCGCTCTTGAAAAAGCAACATATGAATGTCGATCCATATAATGAACAAAAGCCTATAAAAATATATCCTACATTGCGCAAAGATTGTTCATGACCTTTGTCTTCGCTGCATGCAAAACGGCTGTCTACCTTCTGAAGAGTTCATGTACATTTTATGAATGAGAACATTTTGATTAGGATGTTCAACAGCTGGTTCATACAACTCAAACTCTTTTTCGGAAGTAGAACTTGATAGTTATGGTGACAAATACATCCAGAGAACAAAACATGAGCAGGATCATAGAAACAATATATTGATCCTAAAAGTCAAGCTAAATTGGCTAGGGTGATCAAAACCGAAAACCGAATCGAATCAATTTCGGTCTTTTCAATTCAGTTTTTTCGGTGTTCGGTGTATATTCGATTTTTTTTTGTTCTTTTTTCTTCGGTTTTTCAGTTCGGTTCGGTTTTTTTTTAAAAATTTCGGTTTAAACCGAAAATATTAAAAGAATATACCACCACCGAAAAACCGAATGCAAGACAAAGAATGATATATTATTGGATATTCATCTTTTTGAACTTTTATTATGCTTTCTTTAGATTAAGTAATGTTGAATACAATTATTCTACATCTCTCAAAAACCTTCCTATTTTTGGTTCCATTATTGGAGTATTGGGTACTCCAAACTATATTGATCATATATGTAATATGTTGTTTATACCTTATTTTATATCATCTTTTTTTGGATCTTGATGAGGTTATTCAATTTTATAATTTATATTAATTTTTTCTGGTTGACACTTAGCTAATTTATGGTAAGCTGGGGAAAGTTTTTAGGAGGCTCCTTGCCCAAATATTATAATCATTCTTTTACTTGCATACATTGCAGGCAGATAAATCAGGAAACCTCATGTGGTATTAATTGCTACTCCTCAATCTCAACGACAAAACATGAAGCAGAACTTGTCTTAAAATATTGACATTCATAAATATGTAAACCTAGAGAGAAGCAAATTGGAAGCCCTCCAAAAGAGCGGCTTAGTGCACAAGACTCCCACTAGGTAGAGTCTGGGAAGGAATAGATGTACGCAGCCTTACCCCTACAATTAGATAAACTGTTTCCAAGATTTAAATTCGTGACCTCTAAGTCACATAGTAACAACCTTACCGCTATGTCAAGGCTCACCCTTTAAATTGGAGGCCTTCCAACCCAAGAAACATCTAAAGTACGGAGGACTAAACAATCATACTAGACAGAGTAGGAACATTGGTTTCACATCTTCTGGTCTTTATTTGACTTATTAGAGCTTGTTCTTGCAAGTTGCAAGAAATTAGAGACACTTACAATAGGCTCAGCTTTAATATTTCACCGCACTCCATGCATGTTTTGTTTCTCCAAAATTTCTTCCTTAAAAGAGACAGTAAACAATATATCGAATGAATAGCTCACATATGATCTTGTTTTCATATGGCCACTTCCAAGCTAAACAAAAGCAAATAACAAGATAGAAACAGATGATGTAATGCAGAAAACCAATGAAGTGTGATAAGGGAATTCAATAAGCTTCTCACCTCAATCCATATCCATGCATAAACCTTTAATACAACTGTTATGGAATGCAACAAATAGTAAAATAAGGACTTAAGTGCAAAGTTAGTCAATAAGTCCTTAAGTAGACTAAGTAGCCGTTGGGGGAGAGGGTCTATATGGAGGCTATGGTATTATAAATAGGCCCCATTAGACCTACTGTAAGATTAGATCAGTATTGTTCTAAAGTGCAATTCAAAGGGTTCCTCTCTTCTCTACTCTCTCTGTTCTTAATTTTTCTCTGTTTTCTCAACCTTCTGTTCTTCTCTCTTTCCCTACTCTATCTTTCTATTTCTTTTCAATACCATAACAGTGGTATCAAAGTGGTTCCATTTTTGGCCTCCCACTGCGATTCTAAGTTAATGGTCATTCATCGGCTCCAAGAAGCAATCCCACCAACCATGACTGAAAGAAGTTCTAAGGTTGAAATCATCATGGATACGCTGCAGCGACTTCAGTGTATGGGAC